>CM061142.1:512932924-512957344 GCA_030789695.1 Scilla litardierei | reverse complement strand
GACTAATGCCACTGATTAACCGACTAATTAGTACTGTCACCCCATTTTTTGATAATTTGACAGGGGGAGAAAATACACATACAATTTCAGATACTCTGCAGTAGTTTCTGGCCTCTGCAGGAATTTCCAGTATTATTCTGTAAACTTTTTACTAAAAATTATTATATTATGATTATCATAATAAGATATCTTTAAAATGAAATGTTTACATACTCCCTTGCATTAAGGCATATCTTTAGAGTGAGTATTTCAATAAACACATGACAAATTTTCTGTTATTATAAATTCGTTAGTCACATATTATTATAATATTCAATGTTTGTAAAATCGTCAAAAAGGAGGAGAATGTTGGAAACTCATAACTCATATGGTTTTGATGATACAAACATATCATTTTATATGTACTAACTCTATCTATGCAGATGTTATAGCACTATCATCTAAGACCGTCATCAAGAACACGAGTTGCAAGAAGCATCCACTACAAGACGACGCATATCAAAGAAATTTTGTATCTTATAAAAAGTGATGTAATCTTTATTTTTTCTCTTGCAAATACTTTAGAATGTAAAAGAATTGATGATGATCTATCTTATAGTAATTTAGGGTCCGTCTTCAAAAAAATGAAGTCAAAGGTCAAATTAGTCGCAACCAATCCCTCCTATTAGTCGACTAATTTAAATAGTTAAAAATTCAGAAAATTCTGATATTTTCACAGACCCTTCATAGAGTCTCCAGGATCACTTTCCCACCATTTCCTAGAGTTTCAAAATTTTGGTCAACCAATACTACCTATTATCCTACCAGTCGATTTCAAATTTTGAATATTTAAGTGTTTATCATTTAAATATTATATTTTATTAAGTGGAAGTTAGAACTGCCACCAACGGCTAGTTCTACCAGTTAATAGTCGTGTATAGCCGTTTTATACAATTTCCTACCGTTTAGCAAGTTACACCTCTTGAAACAACACTTTAACTTCCATTCTATCCCGTCGGCTTTAATTAGTCGACCAATCCATACAATTAGTCATACAATTAGTCGACTAATTTGGACAAAAACGGTTCAGATTTTTTTGAAAATTTAGGCAGTTGTCCAACATTAGAAAACTAACTTTTGGGCTATAAATAGACCCCCAGACCCCTGCCTAAAATACACGGAAATTTACTCTTTCTCTCTTTTCTTAAGTTTACTCTCTCTCTAGAAAGTGAATGATTTTCAGATTTTCTTAGATGACATTCTGCAGAAATTTTTCCTCCATAGAAAGTCCAATCTTCAAGTTTGTTCTACTACAAGTTCCATCCAGAACCTTGGAGATTCAATCATCTTCCTTGCGTCAAAAATTCCATCAATTATCAAGGCTATATGTGATATTGTTTCATACTCTTTCCTTATTTTATTTGGTGAATCTCTTGTTAGAGATTGTACAAGTTTGCAACACGGGGAGTGTTGGTAGCTTTGTATATTGATTACTTGCGGGGAGCAAGTGTTTTAGTGGATTCAAATCTCTACGAGTTAGAGGAATGGGCGTAGGATCACAAGGATCCGAACCAGGATAAAAATCTGTGTTTGCTTTTGGATTATTCTGGATTGTTCATTTATTTCCGCACTCTCATTGCAATTTATTATTAACTTTTAATTTTGCAATATCGTCGTAAATTACACTATTCACCCCCCTCTAGTGTATTTGGTGTGCCATGAGATCCAACAGTAACACCTCACCCTCTTTACAAAGTAGTGCCGATTCTGTCGAAGAAGCACCGAAGAGCTCATTGGAACCGATGCTTAATATTTTCGACGCGCCAGTGAGATCGACAATGCCGTTAAGGGGAGTTGACCCAACCAACAGATGCGGAAAGCCCAGACAAGCTCACGGGAGGAAGGAGACAGAAACGCCGTTGTTTCGTCGGTGAAATCACCGTCGGTACCACTCGCAACGGCCGCGCTACAGTAGCGGCTCATTTGAGTTGACCCCAAGCGCCGGTCAAGCCGTCGATTGAGCCGAGCCGCCAACCCTATCGGTATCGTTCATCGACTCAAGCAGAACCGACCCCAAGCCGAACGGCGCTGGCTCGAGTCGACAAGCCGATCACTGAGCCGGCTCGCTTGAGCTGTTGACCTGATTAAATGGCTTAACGTGATCCGCGACTCAACAGTGAGCCGTTCTATTTTCACGAAAATTTGGCAGGATTTTCAGTGATTTTTCTACGTGATTTTGCTATTTTGACGATTTGGATCCATTTGAAGTCTAAATTCAATGACGTCTGCGCCAGTGGATAGCTGACTCGGTCAAGAACGCATAGATATCCTCCATATAAGGTCTGCTCTAAATTATTGGAAATTATGATCACTACGATGATGATTACGACAAGGACTATTCTCCTCGAACAAAGTATGGTCAGGTATTATACTTTTATGGCTTCGAATATAAGTATAGATATGATGATTGGGAATCCAATCTAAAATGTTTCTTCTCATATTTTAAGTTTTTATCAGAACAAAAATATACATATGCATATCACACATTCAAAGAAGAAACATGATCCTCGTATATGCACCTTCCACGGCATAGTCGTCGATGGTCAGTGTTCAAACTCCGTCTTCAATCTCGTTATTCTTCCATACAACAATATATTCCACAGGCACACCAGTAATCTTCAACCCTAAAAGTAGAGATGTTGTCAGATAAAGAGAAGAATTCTTTAAGAGATGGAACAATGGTAGAATGAACAAAAAAGTAAACTCAAGCCAGAGCCAACGAAAGAGATTGATCCAACACCTGAGGCATAGTATAAGATTGAATATGAGCTGAAGCAAAATCCTGACCCAAAGATTAAGACAGCTTATGCCTGAGCCTTAATTGGATTATGAGCCGAACTTGGAATCTGAGCTAGTATTGGAGTCAAAGCAAGATCCCAAGCTCAAGCCAACATTAGAGTTTGATCCAGTCCCGCTTTCTGAGCCAGAATCAAAGCTCGATCCAGTATCGCAATCTGAGACAGAGCCCTATATAGAGCCATCTATTGAACGAGCGTCCTAACTACAAATAGAACTGAAGATGATTAAGCACATCGAATTCCTTATTACAGATACTCTTCATCTTACTAAACCAGATCTTATATGCTTTTTTCTATCTTTTGTGAGTAGAGAGTTTCGGAAGACGTGCTTCTACCAATATGCATCATGTCAAACTTCAGAGTTTGTAGATGCATCGTTTCAAACTATAAGTGACTATTGATTGTTGTCTAGCTGTGTTACTTTTATCGTCCTTCACCGGATGAAAAAGTTCTCAAGCCAAGGAAAATGATAGGGATCAGAATTTTAATTTTAATTTTAATTTTGAAGTTTTAGTTATTTTGAGTCTTTTAAGAATTTTAGAGACTTTTTATTATTTAGGAATTTTAGTCTCGTATTGGTTGGGAATAGAGAGGAGTTGAGTTGTAAGACTATAAAAGACCATAACATTGCTTTATTTTCAATCAATACATCAATGAAGAGATTAAAGAGAAAAATTTCAAAACCTGTGAAAAGTTCACCCCTACTTGGTGAGAAGCCTCGGAAACTCTTGGTGAAAAGCCAAGAACCTAATCTATCAATTTCTTCCCCAAATCTCCTACCAAATCCTTAAATTCTATCCCGTCCTACATCACTTTACCCCTATCATGAAAATAATTATTGCACTACATCCACGGTATGATGCATTAGGTCTTTGACCTAAGGCAAGCACTTAAACTGCAAGATTGTCACTCAGATTCCAAAACAGACTAGCATGCCTTTTTAATTATTGCACTACATCCACGGTATGATGCATTAGGTCTTTGACCTAAGGCAAGCACTTAAACTGCAAGATTGTCACTCAGATTCCAAAACAGACTAGCATGCCTTCAAATCCAGCATTCATTTAGAGTTTTACTGTTGCTGGAGAACACAACAGTAAGATCTAGGATATCTTACCAGCAAGAGTAGCCTGGAAACCCATAAAGTTTAAGTTAGATCCTTTAACTTCAATATATATTGCTTGACATATGGCAGTCTTGCCTGGCCACATGATGTAAGTATCACGTGTCCATGTGTCATAAAAGTCTCAGACACAATAAATTTTAAAGATGATGAAGTTGCTGAGGGTGTGTGTTCATGTGAAGAATACATATGACGAATGATGAAAGATCTAAAAAATGAGAAAAACTAATTGATATAGGGTTCTAATGTAGGAAAATAATGAAAATTGAAGAACAAATTGAAAAAAAATAAAGATTCTACCCATGTCATCATCCGATCAGTCCAACAAATCAACATGTCAGAAATTTAGAGATTTAGGCCTTTACCAAGGCTCTCACGCACTCACTCCCCGCATCTTACAAGAAAGATTTTTAAAAAGAAACTTTTTTCTCAAAGAAATTCTTTTTCATTCATTGACTCATTCATTGACTGATTCTATATAAAAATCAACTAAAATATTTTATCACATCCGGTATAGAACTAAATCAACTAATTAAAAATCAACTAAAATCAACTAAAATCTGAACAGATAACCCATATCATTATTTCCGACTTTGAAAAATTTATCACCTGGTGAATGGTGATGATAAAACACAACCGACATAAATCAATAATCTCTTGTTGTTAAAGAAGCTGTGTCCTTGAACTTTTAAATGATGCAAAATGAAGACTCGCAAACGTACTTTGTCGGAAGATCATACCAAATCCATGAGAGATAACAAAGTGTTCAAAATCTATTGGCTGATAGGCTGTGACAGATTAGGAAGGATGAAATCAATGTGCTCAATCACATCAAGAGATGCATTTATATATAGCTCTGTCACAATATCAACAAATAGCTCAAACAATGGATCTAGCTCGAATTGTTGTGTTGGATAAGGACTAAGCTAACGCTCTAGCTCTAGCTCTAGCTCTGTCTCAGGCTCAGGCTCAACATCAAGCTACAATGCAGGTTCAGGCTCAATCAATGTCTCAATCTTATACTCAGGATCCGGTTCAAGATTGTACATAGGCTCAAACTCTATTTTAGGTTTTGGATTGGTCTCGATCGAAGACTCATGCTTTGGTTCAAGCTCTTGCTTCATCTTTAATTGTTCGAGCATTTGAAGAAGTTATTGCTCCCATGTAACTCTTCTAATAGATCGTTCTCAAGTTTTGGACTTGAAAATTGTTAGGATGACTGGTGGATTTGATCGGTACTTAGGAAGATACCGACATCGAAAAACGATTTTGCATATTGACCAATGACAATAAGGAAACTAAAATTGCTTATAACAAGACAGCTCTTCTCCACTTTAACTTCTGATAGGCATAGATGTATTTTTTTCATTTGAGAAGTTAAAAGTTAAAACGTGAAAAAATATATTCCAAATGATGCTCACAATCATCATATACATATCAATCATCATATCCATATCTATCATCGACGCCATAAAAACCAGGTGATATGGTTGGATATCTCACACTTATATTCTGTTGGGAAAGACAAGCCCAATTAGTACAGGTCACTGCAATACCATATATATATATTCAATTCCGCAAAAAGAATGGATATTGGGGAATCTAAATGAATGGATGTGGTTGATTAGTTTTATTTAAGATTGTAACAAGAATAAAACCAGTAATTTGGTTTTTTTAAGGCATAGATGTTGAGAGGATTAGTCATAGGAATATTTTAGGTTTGTTTGATTTTTTTTCAACCAGAATATCTAGAATTTTACTTGAAATTCTAAAAATAAAAAATACAGAAATGGTAGGAACCAAAGGAAACTTGATGGTTGGGTTTTTTCAGCTATGGTTTTTTATTTTTGTAGATATAAAGAAATCTTAAAAATTTTAAAATTTTCCTTGAAAAATTCCGAAAATTCAAAAAAAATAAAGGAAAATGTTCGATAATAAGAAATCAGGAAGTTTCGTGCTGATACTATAATGACATATGACGAAAAATTTAAAAAGGAAAAAATGGGGAAAACTAATAGATCTAGGGTTCTAGATAGAGAAAATGGGAGAAATACTGAAGAAAAAATTTGAAAAATTAAGGCTTCTAAATAGGCAATGGATGTTAAGAGTTTCTCTTTCAGTATATCATCTACCAACTCTAACAAATTAGCATATCAGAGAGTTAAATATCAAGGCTTCTTGCCAAGGCTAGCTTGCCCCTGCTTGCTTGCATCTCATCGTAAGAAAGATTTAAAAGAGAGATTTTTTTTCTCAAAGCAATTCTTTTACATTTATTAATTTATTCCTTATTAAAATGAGTTTGGAGCCAATAAATAGGCTAAAAACTTAAAAGAAATCTTCTCCCATCTAAAATGTGACTAATCGAAAAAAAACTAAATTACTAAAAAATCAACTAAAATCCTAACAAAAAAAACATAACTAAATTTTAAATAAATAAAACTCGTTCCATATCAACATAGATATGGGTTCTATATTCAATTGATAAAACAGCTATCTTTTCACACTAAATGATTGCATAGAATGATATAGTTAAATATAAAAAGACATGGTTGGTATGTTAGTAGAGTAAGAGAAGAAAGCCTTGTTCACTCTTTGTTTTAATTCTTCCCTTAAGCATTCATTCCTTCTTCATTATATAGCGACGCATGATTTATTTTTCTCTATATGAGAGTCATAAGCAAGCAATCAACATATCCAATGTCATGTCACATCAATATGTCGGATGCAACAAGATTCTGTAAAAATGAAGTACCTTGTAACACTGTAATTGGAAAGAATTTGTAAACAAAGTTTCTTGTAACATTGCCTTCAGCAGTAAAACTAAAATATTAAGTCTGTTAAATTAAGAGTCGTGTGCTAATGACGTGACTAATGACCAAATTTGCATACATGTAACAGATAATAAGTACATGTGTGAGATGATCTGCAATTAGATCCTCACCCAGATTCGTTGCGGTGTCTGGTGATTAGGGATCAAGCTCTCGTACCTCATGTATCAGGTGATTAGCAACTGGCAATAATATGTTTCTTCCAGAGTCTTTGACATTTCATCTATTGTGAGTTTGATACAAAAGCTACCTAATAGCATAACCACGACCTTCCACCCATACAAATACAAGTCTGCGGTATAACTTCAAAATTCATGGATATCATATAATCATAACAAATTTCCGAAAAACACCAACTTCCAACTAAAAGGAAAGTTCCAATTATCTAAATGAATTCTCAAGTCTCAATAAACTAATTCATAGACGTACTAATAACAATGTCATCAAACTCGCTCTCATGTATTACATAATTTAATAATCTTAATGGCCTCATGGCTGGAGGATCACTTGCCTTTGGCAGAGTTCGACCTCATGAAGGAGCTAGGGGTGTTAAAGGATACACCAATATTTCAGAGTTTCCATAATTTAGATCTCTATATCCATTTGGGCCTATGACTTTCTATTATCGAAATTTATATCGTTGAGAGATTATTGAAGTTTATAGTGTTTAGACTTCTATATTGTGTTTGGGACTGGAAATTTCCATCTCAATGATGTAAAAATATGTTAGGACATAACCCTCAACAATAATATAATACAATTCTGTTTAACAATCAGTTTAACAAAATCAAGATGTACAAGGTGAAGTGAGAGGGATAACTGGTGTTTCTCATCAAAGAATGTCCACGACAATTTTAAGATAGCCCCCAAATGTAGCCAACATAGTTATCATATGAGTGAGAGTTCCCTTAACTATTTTGAAGTACACTAAATAGATCCCCTAGGGAGAGAACGAACAATTATGCTCAACTTGTGGCAAGCATAAAATATCTTTTCAGACCCACCCAGTCCAATATATTGTTGAAGCCACATTAATAATTTCACCCATTGTCATATCCTGATTATTGTATATTGTTTTATATAATCATCGAATCATATTGTATCACACATCATATGACAATTGTACTGTGCAATAATTGAACAAATTACACACAACAAAATATACCACAAAAATACCAAGAGATTTTATCACAAAACAAATACTAAATTAGGAGACAAGATAGATGTCCAAAAACACAGCTACATAGATCAGCGGTGGTCAGCAAGTGTTGGTGGGGCCTCTGCAAGTGTTGGGGCCTTCTCAAGAACCTGCAATGTAAGACAAGTCCTCCTTAAGGGTTGGCAAAGCTCGACAAGCTTCGGAGATGGTTAATGTGGTTGTCAAGCATTGGTGAGGGCAGTGAATGCGGTGAGCATTAGTGGTGAGATTTAGGTGTTTTCTTTGGATAATAAATTAATTTCAGCCCCAAATTTGTCAACTGGATCAAACTTAAAAACATACCCAACCAGATAGAAGCCAACCCTTCTAGGATGATTACACACACACATACATATATATAGGCCGATACATATCACATTGGTCGGATATGACAACCATATTGTCCAATATGTATCGAAATCCCTTCAAACCGTATCACATTGTAGGTCCATATAGCGTGTTGTAAGATATTAATAACTATGTAATGCTTTGAAGTCTACACTCTAGTAAAAAGCTCTTAAATGGTTGCAACAGACGTCCTTGGCTATGAAGATTGGAACACATATTTGTCTTTGAAAGGCCCAGATAAAACATGAACACTGTAAATTAGAAGTCAAAAGGAGGAATCGATTCATCAAGAACATCCACAACAAGCTTCCCAGGAAAAGTTTGCCTCTGTCCAAGAAGAGTTCTCACAAACAAAAGGAGTGACTTGAGCAAGAGTAGAGTTTGCAAACATCATTATTCATGAGACCAGCAGTTTGCTAGGAGTAGAGTTAGGAGCTTAATGATACGCTTATCACCTACGAGAGGAGGCGCAAGAAGACTAAGCAGTGATTGTTGGACACACCGACGATTTGGGGATAGAATGTCTTTATGCACTACTAGTTGTTTTGTGTTGCTGTACGCACCACGCCTCTCCATTATATAAGAGAAGGCGTGGGCTAGGGTTAGGGGATGGAAATTGTAGCCGTCATTTGACAATTCCTAGAGTTCTCCGAGGAGATCTAGAAGAGAGTTTAGGCTTTTCCCTTAGCAAAAGCTAGGAGAGGGGCCAACTCTCCCAAAATTGGCTAGTTATCTTGTAACCCTATTTCCCAATCAAATAAAAATCCCCAAATCTCTTCTACAAAACCCTAGTCCGCATCAATTTGGTATCAGAGCTCTGATCCAATGGCCGCCACAAGATCAGCTACGACGAAATCTATAGAGCAGAGGTTGGATGCGGAGATCGTTGAGAGGAAGAAAGAGACAGCGGAGATCTTCAAGAAAATCGACGCGGCGACAGCGGCCACGGAGGCACTCAGATCTAATTTGAAGGGAGATCTGGAGCAAGTGAAGGAGATGCTCGTCAATTTCATGGCCCAAAACATCACCGCGCCTCAGATCTCACGTTCGAAGGAAGGAGCCTCCTCAGATCTGAATCACCAATCAGATCTGAGGGGAAAAGGGAAGGCAACGATGATTCCGGATCATGAAGGGGTGATCTTGGAAGGAGTAGATCCAGATCTGGACCTCGACGACGACGACTGGCAAGAGGACCTCTCCGAAACCCTAGGGGAGAGCTCCGAGGAAGACCTACCCCCACATCGGCAGCGAAGGAAGTGAGCGGCGAACCCCCTGGGGGTTGCCGACAGCCGGCGACCCCCCAGGGGGCTCGCCGGAGGCGGGCGAGCCCCCCATGGGGCCGCCGATGCTGGGCGACCCCGCAGGGGGGTCGCAGGAGCAGGGCGACCCCGCCTGGGGGTCGCCAGAGGCGGGCAAGCCCCAGACGGGGTCGCCGAGGGTTGGCGACCCCCTGGCGGGGCCGCCGGAGGCGGGCGACCCCCCAGGGGTTCGCCGGAGGCGGGCGACCCCCCCAGGGGGCTGCCGAGGGTTTGGGGACCCGCCAGGGCCCGCGCGGGCCCCGGACGGGTCGCGCGGACTCCGAAGACCCCCCCCGCTCATCGCAGGGGGGATTACGGGACCCGGGAGAGGCGCGCGCGGGGTGGGCGAGATCCGGAGTACTACGAGGACGATGATTGGGCCCCGGAAGGACGACAGAGAGATGAGGTGCAGGAACCGGAGTACGAGGACCACTTTCGCCACTATGAGGAGGGGTATGAGGAGGATGAGCGGTTCAGGAGGGAGGATAGGAGATGAGAGCCGGAGAGAGGCCGGTTTGCAGATCACCATCGTCAGCAGCGCGTGGATCGTTTTGACGGGAGGGATCCACGGGCGGATGACCGTATACGGAAGCTCCAGATGCCCTGTCTTCGAGGGTAGTGATGCCACTGGGTGGATCTACAAGGCGGAGAGATATTTTGAGATGGCCAGACTGACGGAGGAGGAGAGGCTGAGGGCGGTTGCGCTCTGTTTGGAGGGAGAGGCCCTAAATTGGTGGAGATGGAAGGAGCAGCAGCGACCTCTGAGGACCTGGGAGGGGTTCAAGGAGGCACTATTACATCGATTCCGAGGCTCTCAGGCGGGGGGAGCTTATGAGCAGCTGCATGCCTTGAGGCAGATGGGGACTGTGCGAGATTACATTGAGCAGTATGAGGAGCTCACTAGTAGAGTGCGGGATGCCTGCAGAGTCCCTAGAAGGTTTTTTTATGGATGGGTTGAAGCCCACCATTAGGTCTGAGCTTCGCACTCTCAGACCGTATGGACTGGAGGAGCAGATGGAGTTAGCGCTGACGGTCGAGGATAGGTTGGCGGACGAGCGCAGCGGCGGGGGGCGTTTGGAGGACAGTTTTCACGACCACAGGCTGCCCCTGGAGGACAGTCAGGCGCTGCAGGAGGGACCCCGACATGCGGAAGAGACCCGGGGATGTGAGACCAGGAGGGCCATACAAGAGGATGACAGATGCGGAGATGCGGGAACGGAGAGCAAAGGGGTTATGCTTCAAGTGCGACGAGAAGTTTACCCCTGGGCACAGGTGTCGCAACCAAGCCTTGCAGGTATACGAGGTGTACGCTGAGGACTTGGAGGAGGAGGCGGCAGATGAGGCGACGGGGGCCGAGGAGGCCGGCGAACCTCTACTACTGGAGGCGGCCGAAGTCTCGCTTAGCTCCATGCGGGGCTTACAGGGGTGCACACCATGAAGCTGGCGGGTAGGGTCCGTGACCTGGACGTGGTGATACTGATAGATAGTGGGGCCACCCACAATTTCGTGTCCCCCAGGGTGACTGAGAGTCAGGGCATACCGATGACGGAGACGGAGGGCTTTGGAGTCATGCTCGGGACCGGTGTGGTCGAACAGAGTAGGGGCATCTGTCGTGACTTGATGGTGTCCATACAGGGAGTGGTGATCACTGGTGACTTTCTACCCTTGACGATGGGCAACGTCGACCTGATTCTGGGGATGCAGTGGCTGCAATCGCTGGGGGAGACGAAGTTCAACTGGCGGCTGCTGCGGATGGAGTTTCAGGTGGACGGCAGGAAGGTGGTACTTTTGGGTGATCCGAGTTTGTGTTGTTCGTCTGTGTCCTACAAGACTATGGTGAAGACACTCCAGGCTGAAGGAGGGGGGTTCTTGATTGAGCTACAGGGGTTGGCGACGGACGAGGCCACGAGAGAGACGGTAGTACTGCTGGAGGTGGAGCAGCTATTGCAGGGGTTTGAGGGGGTGTTCCAGCCACCTAGCGGTCTTCCACCGCCAAGGGACCATGAGCACGCTATTGTGCTTAAGGAGGGGGTGTCGCCCATTAGCGTGCGCCCATACCGGTACCCCCAGGTGCAGAAAGACGAGATCGAGAAGCTGGTACAGGAGATGCTGCAGGCAGGGGTCATCCGCCCTAGTGCTAGTCCTTTTTCCAGCCCAGTGCTTCTGGTTAAGAAAAAGGACGGCAGTTGGAGGTTTTGTGTCGATTACCGGGCTCTCAACAAGAAAACTGTCCCAGACAAGTTTCCCATCCCGGTGATTGACGAGCTGCTAGACGAGTTGCACGGAGCGGTGGTCTTCTCGAAGATCGATCTGAAGTCGGGGTACCACCAGATTCGCATGAGACAGGAGGATGTGCAGAATACCGCCTTCAGGACTCACGAAGGCCACTACGAGTTCCTCGTCATGCCCTTTGGGCTGACGAACGCACCTGCTACCTTCCAGTCACTGATGAATAAGGTCTTCCGACCTTACTTACGGAGGTTCGTTCTGGTCTTTTTCGATGATATCCTGGTCTACAGTACATCATTACCAGTGTTCTCTGTTGAATTATGCGGTTCGGTCGCATGATCATTACAGGATCATCTGGGCCATTTGGAGATAGTTATGCGAGAGCTGGAGGATCATCAGCTACAGGCCAACCGAAAGAAGTGCCTCTTCGGACAGGCGCAGGTGGAGTACCTGGGGCACATCGTGTCGGCGGACGGGGTGGCAGCCGATCGATCGAAGATTTCAGCCATGTTGGATTGGCCACAGCCCAGGACATTACGGGCCCTGCGGGGGTTTCTGGGTCTCACAGGGTATTATCGACGTTTCGTGAAGGGGTACGGCACCTTGGCGTGGCCCCTTACGGAACAGTTGAAGAAGGATAGTTTTTGCTGGGGAGAAGAGGCGACGAGGGCATTCCAGGCCCTCAAGGAGGCGATGACGACGTTACCGGTGCTAGCATTCCCAGATTTTGAGAAGAAGTTTATAGTGGAGTCAGACGCTTCGGACTTTGGGTTAGGGGCCGTACTGATGCAGGAGCAGCGGCCGATCGCTTACTTCAGCCAGGTTCTATCTTCCAGGGCCAGGCTGAAGTCTGTCTATGAGCGATAGTTGATGGCGATCGTGCTGTCAATCCAGAAGTGGAGACCCTACTTACTGGGGAGGGAGTTTGTGGTACGGACAGACCAGCGGAGTCTGAAGTACCTCCTGGAGCAGTGCATGGTGGCGGAGGAGCACCAGAGGTGGTTGTCCAAGTTGAGCGGGTACAAGTCCGAGATTCATTACAAACCCGGCTCGGACAACAAGGCGACAGATGCGCTTTCCCGACGAGATGAAGGGGTACAGGTGGTGGCTCTTTCTATCCCACTGATGTTGCGGAGCGACACCCTGCTAGCGGAGATTGAGGCCGATGAGGAGCTGCGGCGGATCCGGGAGGCAATCGCTGGGGGATCTACAGACTTTCCGGGTTACACCTTAGAGGAGCGACTACTACTGTACCGGAGGAGGCTGGTGATTCCCCGGACTTCTAGTCACATTCCTATTCTCTTCCATGAGTTCCACAGCAGCGCCGTGGGGGGCCACTCAGGAGGATACCAGACTTATCAGAGGATGGCTCGGGAGCTCTACTGGCCAGGTATGAGGAGGATATTGCGAGGCTGGTTTCGGAGTGCGATATATGTCAGCGCCACAAATATCAGGCGACATCCCCAGCAGGTCTTCTACAGCCCTTGGAGTTGCCGGAGAGGATATGGGAGGACATCTCGATGGATTTCGTGGAGGGGTTGCCACGATCGGAGGGCTTTACTACGATATTTGTTGTGGTTAACCGCCTCAGCAAATACGGCCATTGCATCCCACTACGCCATCCATTTACTGCAGCGTCTGTGGCAGTTGCTTTTTTGAAGGAGGTGGTCAGGCTGCATGGGTACCCTCGCTCGATTGTGTCGGACAGAGATAAGGTTTTTTGGAGCACTTTTTGGAAGGAGATGTTCAGACTACAGTGGACAGCGCTGCGACGGAGCACGGCTTACCACCCACAGACGGACGGCCAGATGGAGGTGCTTAACCGTAGTGTGGAGACATACCTCCGGTGTTTTGCGTCAGAAACACCTAGGAAGTGGGCCGGGTGGTTGATGTGGGCTGAGTACTGGTACAACACCTCGTACCACTCAGCTGCGAGGATGACACCGTTCCAGATTGTGTATGGCCGAGATCCGCCTCACCTAGTGCATTACAGCAGGGGATCTACCCCGGTGTCAGGATTAGAGCAGCAGTTGGAAGATCGCGACCGGGTGTTAGAGGAATTGAAGCGCCACCTACTGCGAGCTCAACAAATCATGAAGAAGAAGGCAGATACACATCGCATGGAGGTGGAGTTCGCCGTTGGAGAGCGTGTCTATCTGAAGCTTCGATCCTACAGACAGCGTTCTATGGCCCACCGACGCAATGAGAAGCTGGCAGAGAGGTATTATGGGCCTTACGAGGTTGAGGCCCGGATCGACAAGGTGGCGTATCGGCTGAAGCTACCTCCTACTACCAGGATCCATCCAGTCTTTCACGTCTCACAGCTACGCCGAGCTATTGGAGATCACGTGGCGTCGTCTGCATTGCCCCCAACTCTCACGGTCGACATGGAGGTCCTTTTGGCACCCGAGGAGGTTACAGGCATTCGTACAGGAGCATCAGGAGCACGAAAAGTTCTGATTCGTTGGTCGGGATTGCCGGAGTTTGAGGTAACGTGGGAGCTTTATGATTATATCTTGCAGCAGTATCCTGATTTCCACATTGAGGACAAGGTGAAACTCCTGGGGGAGTAGTGATACGCTTATCACATACGAGAGGAGGCGCAAGAAGACTAAGGAGTGATTGCTGGACACACCGACGATTTGGGGATAGAATGTCTTTATGCACTACTAGTTGCTTTGTGTTGCTGTACGCACAACGCCTCTTCATTATATAAGAGAAGGCGTGGGCTAGGGTTAGGGGATGGAAATTGTAGCCGTCATTTGACAATTCCTGGAGTTCTCCGAGGAGATCTAGAAGAGAATTTAGGCTTTTCCCTTAGCAAAAGCTAGGAGAGGGGCCAACTCTCCCAAAATTGGCTAGTTATCTTGTAACCATATTTCCCAATCAAATAAAAATCCCCAAATCTCTTCTACAAAACCCTAGTCCGCATCACTTAACTCCAGAGCTCATAAGAATACTAAGACCTTTTTAGATTGGTTATGAGATATCACTGCTTTCTAGGGCAAGATGAACAAAATAAATTAATAACTACTACTCTTGAACGAGAATGGCACTCTAGAGAGCATTATTGCAAATAGATTAAGATTTAATACTACCATATTAGTATCAACATTTTTGATATATAAACACATGAAACATTGTTTATATAAGTAATGATAATATTTTCCTAGAAAGTTCAGTTGGACAAGTCCAAAAATTGTTTTTGAATGTCCAACAGTCCAAGAAAAATATTTCAAATATGGCTAATTTTCAAAAGAAATACCGTCATGTTTCACTGCTATCCCAACATACTACCCTAAACTTTGAAATAACAAAGAAAACTATCCTAAACTTTGTTTTTCCCAAAATACTACTGTTAAGTTGTTACAAGGTAGAGATAATTTTTAAACTGTAATTCAAAGATTGAGGTAGTTTTTTGTGACTAATGCAATCGTTAGCGGAAGTAAACTCAGCATGTTTACGAAGACTATGGTAGCTTTCTGGTAACAATGCTAGAGATGGTATTTTGGAAAGCCGAGTTTAGAAAACTAGGGTAGTTTTTGTTATTTTCAATGTTCAAGATAGAAAATAGTGAAACATAATAAAAATTAACCTTCAAATATTTCCAGCATTCTCTTGCTATCTTAAATTTCATATATAATATTCTGGGGCGTAGAGACTAGCCCAAATTACACATCCACACAGACGCGTGTATGCGCGTGCACACGCACACACAAATAAAGCAACATAAAGAAAAAAGGAGTTCTTGATAACCTGATTTTGTTTGCATATCAAATATACCAAACATATACAATAAAGTATTTTGACTTAGGTTCAATAATGATTACTTATGCAGGAAACATGAGAAAAATTAGCAAATATACCAAATATGTACAATGAAAGTATTTTGACTTGGTTAAATAATGACTACTTACGCAGGAAGAATAAGGAAAATATCTATGAACTATAACAAAGAAAAGATCTGTGACAATAATTTTTATATACAATAAAGTATTTTGCTTAGGTTCAATAATGACTTATGCAGGAAACATGACCAAATATGTACAATGACTACTTACGCAGGAAGTAAGGAAAATATCTATGTAACAAAGAAAAGATCTACAATAATTTTTATAGTGACCAGCTTGTAGGATAACAAGTAGATAGATTAAAAAACAGAAGATTCAAACAGAGAAATTGGGAGTCTATATGGAGCAGGTGATATAACAAGCATGTATTCTATCATAAATTCATAATTAGCCGATGGAAAAAAATAAATAACACAACAGAGAAATGAAGAAACATGACAGGCAACGGTACGGGCAGGTACCTGAAGGCAACGAACATATCTTTTCGTGTAGCCTAAATCATTTACCAATGGTACCTCCAAAGCTTTTGCTAGTTGACGAGCAGAAGCAACAAAGCTGACAAACCCAAACATGACAAATAAACATGACAAATAAACATAAGTACACGTACAATTCATGAAGTTGCATCTATACATGGCTAATTGGAAAAATCAATTACCACCATGAAATATGAAAACACAAACACACACATACAGACACACTATGGATGTATTTAAATATGTGCAACAGTATGGATGTATGTAATTCTGTGTATGTGCCCGTGTATACATTCAGATGTAAGTAAATGTATGTGCACACGCGTGTATAGGGAGAGAATAATGAATATTATACAACATATGAGCACTTATGGCATATGGCCACCCAAAAAGTCTCACTCCACATTTTTGGACAACATTGTTCATTTTGATGTTCATTTCTAAAACCTAAATACACAAAAGATATAGTGAGCCTAAAGCTTTTTACCTGTTAATCTAGCTATTGAACAATTGAAGGTTTCCATCAATATAAATTTTTTGACTTTTTTCACCATGAGATCAAGGAGCAAAAAGACTTTGGGTTCACTAGATCTCTGGTATATTTGGTTCTTAAATATGACAATCAAAATGATCGATGCCAATCATCCAAAAATATGTCACTTTGGGGGGTACCATATGAAATAATCACTCATATATCAGATGATACACATTGTTCTCATGTGTGTGTAAAGCTTTCATAAAGTGTATACATGAGATTACTCGTCAAAAAGCATTAGGAAATAAGGGGATAAGAAAGAAACAGAGTGATCATAAATTTTCAGAGGCATCTTATATTATTGCCCTTTAACTTATTATAGCTTTAGCTTACATTACTATAGTGCATTATAAGATTTTAAAGAAGCCGAAACTAACTGAAGAAATTACCTAGAGAACAGTGATACTATATTTCATTTCAAAGGCAGCACAAAATAGTAACATATGTAAAATTGACGCATTTAGTTACAGTTTCATCGTCTTTTCAAATCTAACTACATTGTGTTATTGCAGCCTTTAGTGATTGAGTTCAAGGAACGCTTCCATCGACCATCCAATAAAGTGCGAAATTTCCGACCATGAAGATTATGGATGAGAAGGAATGCTAATCAAAGTCATCTCCTAAAATGGGAAACCCCCTAGAAGAAATATAAAGACAACAGATTTGCAGCATTGTCTTCAAGGAATGACATCTATTCTATTTTCTATTCTATAAAATAGGGAATTACGAACATGTCATTGCCCATGTGGCATGTTTGTCCCATGTGGTATTGTACTAAAATGTCACATCATCCCCCAAAACACTCCCAAAAACCAAAACACCCAAAAACACACCTCCAATAAAAAACACACCAAAACCCCAAGACACCCACACTCACATCCACTCTGCCCATTTGAATGCAATTTTGCATCCAGCGGAACACCCATGTGGGTGGATTTTTTGGGTGCATGCACTTTATGTGACAGACTTTGTTCCATGTGACACCCTTTGTCCCATGTGTGCCATATCACCTCCCACATGTGGGTGCCACATCACCCCCCAAAGAAATAGCCCACCATGTATGTTATTTATATTTTTTTACATTGCCCTTTCATGAGCCCAAAGAACACCCCAAAACCCATCCCTCTATTTACATGTTTGTCATTGGTCTTTTTCACTTTGCCCCCCGTGTTTTTTGCACTTTAGCCTTTTACCCCCGGACGATACACACCCACCCTTCCCTCCTTTACCACTTCGCACTGGCCCCACATCATGTGTGGGTTTTTTGGTTCTCGTGCACTATATGGCATGTTTGTCACATGTGGCATCCCACGTGACATTGTACTATAAAATGTCACATCACCCCCGAAAACACACCATCTCCAAAAACACACCCAAAACTAAAACACCCAAAACACATTCCCAATCAAAAAACCCCAAGACAATGCACACACTCACTCTCTTCCCATTTGGACCCGGTTTTGCACCCAGTGAAACACCTATGTAGGTCATGCGTCCTGATTGTGTGGACATTTTTTGGGTATGTGCACTCTGTGCATGGGTCATTTCTAGTCTATACTATTAAAAGGGAATTAAAAGCATGGCATTGTCTCATGTGTCATGTTTGTCTCATGTGGCAATGCCACATCGCCATGATGGGATGTCACCTCAACCTCCCAAAGAAAAAGCCTCTCAATGCCCATTATTTACAAGTTTGTCATTGCCCTTTTATGAACCCAATGAACACCCCAAAAAATCATCAATCTTTCCCATATTTACAGGTTTGCAATTGATCTTTTTCCACTCTGCCCTTCATGTTTATTGCACTTTAACCCTGATTTATTTCTTTTACCCCCAGAAGATACCCACACCCCCCCCCCCACACCTCTCTCCTTTTCAGTTGATGTGTGGGTGTCCCGCATCTTACGTGTGGGTTTTTCCTTGGATCCATGTGCACTGTGTGCATGTGTTATTTCTAGTCACTCTATAAGATAGAAAAGCCCCAAAACAAAACAGAACAGAGGCCCACAAACATGTAGATATGTGCATTTCCATGAAATGGCTATTTTACAAATTACAATGTCATGTTCTAGGAAGGTTCCATGGCAGACACCATGTCAACGTTAAATTAACACCGCTTAGAAGAGTGGTATGACATGGCCAAATGAAACTGTAATGTGTGTGTGTAATTCTTTATCATCAGTGTGTACACAACCATTTCATTAAAAAATAGCATGTATTCATTAGCAATGGCCGTATGCCTTCTTCGTCTTTTCAGGGCAGAACTTAACGTACGGTGAAGCACACGGTAGACAATACAGAATCAATACTTTTATAGCACAATGTGAGTAAAGGTGCATTCCAATGTTACCCAGAATTTAGATATACATTTATCATAGAGTATTAGTAAAGACTTTGGAAACTGAAATTTACTGTCAATATGTGAAGAGAGTATTAGTAAAGACTTTGGAAACTGAAATTTACTGTCAATATGTGTTTCCTCCTTAAGTTCTGGCCTAGTAAATTTTGACAGCAAGGGGTCTCTCAGTTTTTGCATTTGCATTCAGTGTGAATATAGATGCATCCTATATTTGGAATTCCAAAGTTAAGAATGTCTACACAATTTCAGTTTGATTCTTGTGTTTGATGCTTTCATCCATACAAGCATGAAACAATAAAAAGAGTGAATTGAAAATTCCAATTTAACGTCCGTGATATTAGGACACATTAAAGGAAGTTGTGCCACAGAACATTTGCAAACACCATAATAATATTGCATATGTATATATTCCACAGAAATGTGAATCAAAATTTTATCAAAATTCTCTACACTCTTCAGAAACCTGTTAAATATTTGTTCTAGGGAACATTAGTTTCCATTCCCAATTATAATATTACTGTCATAACCCGTGACCTATATTCAAAAAATTCCTGCAAAAAAATTCAACCCATTCAAAATCTTCCACCCAAAGAAAATTACAGCATTTTCAAAATCTCCCCAAAGAAATTTAGAGCCACCTACAAAATATCCCCCCCCCCCCAACCCAAAACAAAATTTTTTAACATTTAAACTAACATTTAGTTCCCCAAAGATAACTTAGTTCCCCAAAAATTTTAGTTCCCCCAAAGATTAGTTACCTCCAGATTTAATTTCCAAAAATTATAATTTCAACTCCCACTCGATTTAGCTCCTCCCAAAATTTTAAATTATAATTTAGCTCCCCCGGAGAAATTAAGTCCTCAAAACTTTTAGCTCCCACAAAATTTAGTTCTCTTCAAATTTAGTTCCCTTAAAATTTAAAATTTTAGTTTTCCTAAAATTTAGTCCCTTTCAGATTTAGTTTCCCGCAAAATTTTAGGATTTTTCCTCCCAAAATTTTCACAAACTCTCATCGTACACATTGATTCATTAAGATTCAATTCCAACCGTCTTTCTACCCACCCTTTGCCCTAGACAGCAACCCATTCAAAAACATCCATCAATTGTATAATAAACAATTTGTTTTAACTTTTATCTTGTCTTAAACGATCTAATTATTTCAAGTAATTTCATATTTCATATGTTCCTATCATTCTAATGAATTATGGATATAGAGAGATTTCTTGACCCAGAATTGTTCTAACATCTACGTATTTGTGTGCGTGCAGGCACAAAAAAATACTATTTCTATCTTCACATCCTTCATAATTCTAATCTCTAAATATATAACAATACCCTACTAATCGTATCTTAACTTCCTTAATCTTTCTTTTTGCTAGTTTATCTTTGTAATAGAACCTAGCTGGGAACTATTTTTGCTTTGTTGAAAAGTATGATATCAAATTATAATATGTAATGTAAAAACCACAATCTAATAAAAACAACAAATAATACCACAATTATACAATAAATTATTTAAAAATACTTTTAAAACTGCATTTTTTAGTAGAATTGCACGTTCAACAATAATGTGATCGTTTTGATGCGATCCACTAGGGTTTTGGAATAAAAGAGGGATTTTATGGTGAAAGATGGTATTTTTTTGTGGAAAAGGTGGGATTTTGATGGGTGAAAAGAGAGGATTTAGGGGAAACGAAGGATTTTTATTAGAATAATTCTGGAAATTTAAGGATAACTAGCCCAATTCGAAAAGAGGCATTCTCCTAACTTTCGATTCGAGATGAAAGTCTAAGATCTTCTGGCAAGGGTCGTGGACACCTTTAGCCATAGTGTTCACAAGAATAATTAAGCATCCACTTCTCTAGCTGGCCTAGTTTTAAATAAAGGAAAATTGCAGAAATTGCAGTTTTTTACGGAAAACCCACATAATGCTAAAATTTACAAAAATACCCTCCTAAGATATGAAAATTCCAAAAATGCCTCTGCTGGGTCTAAATGCAAAACGCATCATTACTCCGCCCCCGAAGAACCACCTAGTTCTCAAGTCCTCAAGGTGGTGTCGTGAAATCCATGTGCTCACTAATCCAGATGGAGGTTCTCGTCCCCTCCCGGCTCTTCCTAATCCACCAGCTGGTCTTCTTCATCTTCAATAATCAACATCTGGAGAGCCGGATCCTTGCAACAGTGTCCTTATTCATACTTTTCACCGAAGCGAAAACAGAGTCCATTGATGCGCATTTCTTGTATTTCTGTCTCTGTGAGCCGCTTACGCCTACTATCTGCTTGAGCATCAGTGTTCCTCCCGTGGCTGGACTAGAGCCCTCCTGATGACGCATTCTCTTCTCGTCGCTACTTGGCTTCGAGAAGTGGATCCGCTCCATGCTCCTCGGGCTTGCGTCTCCTCCGCTAGCATGTCCTCAACCATTCTTACCAGACACATCCGATCTAACAAATCTCGGGTCCTCTGGATCCGCAGCTCCGCCCTTATGGTGGGATTTACGTCGGTCATGAAGTACCCCTCTAGAGACTCTTGAAATCCCACGGACACGGACCCGTCAACATCTCAAACTTCTTTATGTACAGCCAGATCGTCCCATGTGCCTCAAGGCATAAATCTTCTCATACACATCCCCTCCTTGAACCTCCCCGAACCAATCTACGAGACTTGTCATGAATTCCTTTCACGAGCGGAAAGGCCGCTGTTGATGTGACCATCGGTATCACGACAGTGCATCCCCCTCCAGGCACAATCCAACGGCCATCAACCATTCTGTCTCCAGAACCTGCGACACCTCGAAGTACCGCTCGGCCCTATAAATCTACCTGTCTGAGTCCTCTCTCTCAAAATAGGCATCTTCAGCTTTCTGACCATTCTCTCCGCTGTGAACCCCCAAGTGCACCCCAAGTGCACCTCTTCCCTGATGATAGTCATGACCTCGTGGCTGGTGAGAGTCATGTGGACCATAATAGTCTCCTGTTGGGACCCTATCCTCCCCATCGTCATTCTCCCAGTCTGCATCTCTCCAGTCGGCTCCACCACCATCCCCGAAGTCCCCACGATCATCCTCGCGGTACCTAGCATAGTCTTCGTACTCCACCTCCGGGACTCGATGTCATCACCTTTCTGCAGCAAACTGAGGCCCATGGATCCCCTGAAATTCATCCACGTCATCATCTGGCCCCGGAAGCCACTGAAAATCTTCGTCAAAGTCTCTACAAGTCCCCAGACGTCACACGGCCATGTATGCTACTCCCACGGCTCAGCGGCCTCTAGCGGGTCGCCAAGGGCCAGCGAGGGCCATGTCGGCCCTGTGCGGCCCCTGTTAGGGCCCTATGGAGGCCCTGCTTGACCCTGTCTGGGTGCTGTCTGGCCTTGCAGGTCCTGTCTGGGACTAGAGTTGTTGACGAATAGAATGTTCGACAAACTACTCGTGAACAAGCTTGGTATGTGTGCGTTTACGTTCGTTCAGAAAGTTTACTGAACAAGCTTGAACAGATTTTTAGAGCTCGATTAGTAAATGAAACAAAGCTTGAACATAACTGTGTTCGTTCATTTATGTTTATGAACAAGCTCGTTAGGTGTCCGTGAACAAGCTCGTTAAGTGATTTCATTAACATGCTTGTTAAGTGTTCGTTATAACACATTGATGGTGGAATTGTTAGAATATTGTGTTCTTACATTGTATATCATTTAGACAAATACTATTTTTTACTATGCTTGGAATGGATGCTTGTAATGAGATTTATGGATCTATTATGGTGGATTTGTTTGTTTTTGTCCTGCAAATATTTAATCCTTTTATTTAATTGATTTAAGCATTGACAATTATGGTTAAATATTATTATTCCTGATTAAAAAATTGGTTTTTGTTCGTTTGTTTGATTGAAAATCTGTTTATGAACAAGATTGATTGTGTGTTCACGAACATGTTCCTGAACATGTTCACAAACAAGCTCGATAAGTCGTGTTAACGAACAGAATGTTTGATGAACTACTCGTGGACAAACTCGGTAAATATTCGTTTACGTTCATTTATGTTCGTTCGGTAATCTTAACGAACAAGCTTGAACGGGTTTTTAGAGCTCGGTTAGTAAACGAACAGAGCTTGAATATGGATTTTGTTCATGAACAAAGCCATGCTCCATGTTCAAGCTTGTTCTAGCTCGTTCGTCAATCGCCCTATCTGGGACCCCAAAGGGCATGTTTGGGCTATGTATGTGCCCTGCAGGGCCCCTACTGGGCACAAGCGGGCCTGCATGCCCCTGATAGGGCCTGGCGGCCTGGCCAGGGCTCGCCAGCCCTGGGCAGGTCTGCCCCCTGGGCCGGCGAAACCCTGGAGGTGTTGTTTTGGCTAGCCATCGTCCCTTTCATCGTTCGTCGCTTCATCGAAATAATTGTCTGCGTCGACGAGTAACCCTTCGACAAAATCATCCGCCTTTTCCTTCCTTCTCCAAAGCCTGTCTTTTGCCCAATATCTGAGTTTTCGTTCAAATATGAACTCTTCGCCGCTTTTGGATCTGAAAAGTGTTGCGCTAGGATTTGTAGGATGGTCTCCAACTTTGCTTCTGTGGCTTTCCGTCCTTCCTCAATCGATGGCCTAACCTCAGATTTGAAAGAGTTGAAGCCTTCTTCCAAATAGGTAATCGACTTCCTCTTATCCGTGACTTCAACATTGAGCCTTTTCTCCAAAAGTTCCGTCTTTCCCTTTGCTTCTGCCTCCGCCATGAATCGAACGTGCTCTGCTACCAATTTGATGCAATCCACTAGGGTTTTGGAATAAAAGAGATTGTTATGGTCAAAGATGGTATTTTTGTGGGAAATGTAGGATTTTTATGGGTGAAAAGATAGCATTTGGGGGAAAGAAGGATTTTTATTGGAATAATTCTGGAAATTAAAGAATAACTAGCCCCAATTCGAGAAGATGCCTTTCTTCTAACTTTCGATTCGAGATGATAGTCTAAGATCTCCCGGCAATAGTCGTGGACACCTTTAGCAATAGTTTTTCACAAGAATAATCAAGCATCCCCTTCTCCTAGCCGGCCCTAGTTTAAATAAAGGAAAAATTACCGAAATTGCGGTAAAATGTTTTTTTACGAAAACCTCATAATGCTAAAAATTACAAAAATACTCTCCTAAGATCTGAAAATTCCGAAAATTCCCCTGCTGGGCCTAAATGCAAAATGCATCACATTTACAATGGTCTGTCATTTATTCTCATGTGTCATTTATTCTCATATGTACACTGAGATTCTTTATTACAAATTTACAATTTACAGGTCAAGATTACAAAATGAACATATGCTGGTTACAAGGAATGTGATCAGTTCTACGTCATGC
>CM061142.1:512905423-512932424 GCA_030789695.1 Scilla litardierei | reverse complement strand
ATAACTATTTAGAAAACTATCTGGCAGACTAGGGAAATATATTAGTAGGCTAAAAATATATTTTTGAGAATTTTTTCAGAAATTTATCCTTGTGCTTTAAAAATAGATTTTGACCAAAAATAATTTTTTCATATAAAATTTATTAGTCGACTAGGAAAAAAATATTAGTCTGCTAATTTTCTGAAGTTTGGATTTTGAGGCTGAATCCTAAAGACTAAGATAGGATATTATCAAGGCTTTAACAATATAAAGTTTTGTAAGAATAAAAGATAAAATTACATTATCTTTCTCAAGAGATAAGAATACATTGCTTGAGCTTCATCGTGCATTTTGATGCTTTTTCTTGCAACGTAACTTTGATGATTGTCAAAATGTGAAAGTTTAAGCCAGATAATCTGCATCCAAAGAGTTAGTATACACACACACACATATATATAAATGATTGTAACATCAAAAACTTTATGGGAAGAGAAACTTTACGTTTCCAACATTCTCCCCATGTTTTGATGATTACAATATATCTTAAGATAATATGAAATATATGTGGTATGTGTTATAAATAATAATTTTTAAGTATAAAGCTCCCCTGGATATATGCTTGATAAGATTAATGAACAATTTGCTAATGTCAAATGATGTAATAATATGCATATATCAAATTGAATGGTTGTAGTGAACAATTTGCAAATATAATAAATAGATAAAAAATATGTGAGCATATGTATATGATATGTATATGTGTCATTGCATTTATTACTGCATTACCGTTATGAGTTTATTAGTTTTTGAGTCATTGCCATTTCTGTTGGAAAGTGATAGGACTCAAGAGAGAGAGAGAGAGGCAAACTTTCTTAGCAAAAGAATGAGTAACCATGGCACTAGGCCATGGTTCTCTATATATTCATGTAGAGAGGGGAGATGGAGGGCCTCAAGGAGACCAAGGGTCCCCATTAGTAATGGGGACCAATGAAGTGGATAATGAAGGAGGGGAGGCCAAAGGCCTCCCTCATTCATTACACTCCCCCTTACCCATTCATCACTTTGGTCTCAGCATCTGAGGCAAAGAGGGGTGGATACTTCTGGATCCAGAGTAAGTGTGTTTGCCTCGTTAAAACCTTAGCTGTGGAAAATCCAGTGGGAAAACCCAACAGCTTAAGGAAAAAGAGTGCAACCCACAGGTTACTCCCCCTAATCCGTACAAGCTTCAGGCTTGCAGGTCTTTCAATTGTCGCATACCAATGTTCTTTACAAGCTTTATAAAAGTACATTTGGGCAAAGACTTAGTAAAAAGATCAGCTAGTTGTTGCAGGACTGGATCTATCGAACTTCAATCTGCTTGTCGTTCTTTTGCTCGTGCGTCCAGAAGAATTTGGGAGAAATGTGCTTTGTCCTGTCGCCTTTGATGTAGCCCTTCTGAAGCTGAGCAATGCACGCGACGTTGTCCTCAAATAGGGCAGTAGGCTCCAAATCACCGGTCTTCAGGCCAGTGGATTGGAGAATGTGTTGGACGACGGAGCGTAACCAAAAACATTCTCTGCTTGCTTCATGGATTGCGATGAGCTCTGCATGGTTGGAAGATGTAGCTATTGTGGTTTGCTTTACCGATCTCCAGGAGATAGCAGTACCTCCGTAGATAAAAACAAAACCTGTCTGGGATTTTGTCGTATGCGAATCTGAGAGATAACCTGCATCAGCATAACCAAATAACTTGGGGGAGGCACCTCTCTGGTAGTAAAGTCCCAGATCAATTGAACCCTGGAGGTATCGCAGAAGATGCTTTACTCCGTTCCAATGGAGCTTTGTGGGCACTGCACTGTGTCTGGCTAGGAGATTAACTGTAAACGCTATATCTGGAAGCGTACAGTTAGCCAGATATAGAGGTGCTCCAATGGCACTGAGGTAGGGTACTTCAGGACCCAGTATCTCCTCCCCCTCTTCCAGTGGCCGGAAGGGGTCCTTATGTACATCTAGTGATCTTATGACCATAGGAGTACCTAAAGGATGACATTTATCCATATGAAACTTGCGTAGAAGTTTCCTTGTATAATTAGATTGGTGTAATAGGATTCCACCTCTTAGGTGTTCTATATGTAAGCCAAGACAATACTTTGTTTTGCCTAGGTCTTTCATTTCAAAAGTATGTTTTAGGCTTTCAGATATCTCATTGATCTTTGCAGGAGATCCTATGAGATTTAAGTCATCTACATATACTGCTATGATGACGAATCCTGTTCCTGTTCTTTTGATAAAGATACATGGGCAGACTTCATTATTCGTGAATCCTTGCTGTGCAAAGAAATCACTAAGTCTGTTATACCACATCTTGCCCGATTGTTTTAGACCATATAATGATCTATGTAGCCTTACAGAGAATACGTCCCGAGACATCGCTGTCATCTCTGGGCGTAGATTAAACCCATCAGGAAGTCTCATATAGATATTTTTATCTATATCGCCATATAGATATGCAGTTACAACGTCCATGAGCTGCATTTCTAGGCTTTCCAGAGAAGTTAGGCTTATTATAAATCGGAATGTGATCGAATCCATGACAGGGGAATACATATCTTCGTAATCAATCCCCGGTCTTTGGGAAAAACCCTGGGCTACAAGGCGTGCCTTGTAGCGAACGATCACATTATTATCATCTCTTTTTCTTATGAAAACCCACTTATATCCCACAGGCTTTACACCTACTGGTGTTTGGACTACTGGTCCAAAGACTTTGTATTTCAAGAGTGAGTCCAGCTCTACTCTTATTGCCTCGTCCCACTTTGGCCAATCATCTCTGCGTTTACATTCCGCTAGAGATCGTGGTTCGACGTCATCGTCATATTCAGGGACGTGAACGGTAATATCGAACGCAAAATCATCGATGACGACTATGCTATTTCTGTCCAGTACTTCTCTAGTACGTACAAAATTTAATGATGTTTCTCCTATTGTTTCCTCTGCCGGGGAAATCAGGAGGGGAGAAGTAGCTGGTCTGAGCTCAGCATCCTGTGGAGGGATAATCTTAGTATCTCCAGGAGTCTTCCTCTTTCGAGGAACTTTATCTTTTGAACCTGGTGGGCGTCCTCTTTTCATTTGAGGTACATCCAATTCTGCTGCCGGTGGATTGCATCCATCTATAGGGATGTCAATCCTAGCTGGCGTATTGGCAGCAGGGACATGTGAACGGACAATCTTCTGGTTGTCCGTGAACTTATCCAGCAAAAGATGTACTGTATTCTAGATGTGAAGGATCTTCAGAATCTCATCTTCACATAGATTAGTACGCGGATCATATATGGACAAAGACTTATGGTCCCAACTAATGGTCTCAGTAGCTTCTGGCTTCTTAGACTGTGTGCCCAGTTTAGGAAAAATTTTCTCATCAAATTCACAGTCAGCAAAACGTGCCTTGAATGCGTCACCCGTCAGGGGTTCAAGGTATCTGATAATAGAGGGAGAATCAAACCCAATATATATACCTAGACGACGCTGAGGACCCATTTTGGTCCTCTGAGGTGGTGCTATTGGGACATATACCGCACAACCAAACACTCTCAAATGAGAGATATCCGAAGGTGCTCCATATGCTAGTTGCATCGGGGATAAAGTATGACCTCCAGAGGGTCTTATCCTAATAAGTGATGCGGCATGTTAAATAGCATGCCCCAAGCATCCACCGGCAACTGGGATTGCATAAGCAATGGACGTGCAATCCATTGGAGTCTCTTTATAAGGGACTCAGCTAATCCGTTCTGGGTGTGAACATGTGCTACAGGATGTTCAACTTCAATACCCGTTGCCCGGCAATAGTCTTCGAAGACTTGTGAAGTAAATTCTACCGCATTATCAAGACGTATTTTCTTGATATGGTTATCGGGGAAATGAGCACGCAACCTTATTATTTGTGCCAATAGCTTTGGAAAAGCTAAGTTGCGGGTGGACAAGAGGCACACATAAGACCATTTGGTTGATGCATCAATCAGTACCATGAAGTACCGAAATGGGCCACTTGCGGGGTGAATAGGCCCGCAAATGTCACCATGAATTCTCTCAAGGAAGCCAGGAGAATATAATCCCACTTTCAGGAGGGATGGTCTCGTTATAAGTTTTCCCTTGAAACAAGGAGGACAAGGAAATTCACCCTTTTGAAGAATCTTCAGGTTCTTCAATTTGTGTCCATGGGATTCATTGATGATGCTTCACATCATTGCTGTCCCAAGGTGACCAAGTCTATTGTGCCAGAGTTAAAACTCTGGCAGTGATTGGCACGTCTGGTGCTCAGTCATATTGGCTTCTATTGGTTGAATGTATGTTTGGTAGAGACCCGACGGGAGTCCCTTGAATCGCTCGCAGATGATCTTCTAGTCATCTTTATGACGAGTGACAATCAGATATTCGACCTTATTTTCATCTCTGGTCTCTAAGTGATATCCGTTTAAACGGAAATCCTTGAAACTTACGAGATTCCTATTTGATTTAGGAGAGAATAATGCATTATTTATTTGAATTCTTGTGTTATTTGGTTGCAATATAATTGCTTTACCAGATCCTTCGATTATTTGGGACAGTCCTGATATTGTGATAACAGGACCGTCATATTTATTTACGCTATTAAAATAGCAATGATCGCGAAGGATTGTGTGCGTCAAAGCACTGTCCACTAGGCACTCATACTTCATCTATATAAGCAAAAACGAAATTTTATTTGAGCGAAATGTAGACAACATTCAAAAATAAAAGTTCGTACTAAAGCAAATAAAAGATGAAGATACATTGAATTCTAAATGCATAGATAAAAGATGATGCTCAATCGAGAAGGTCGTCGTTCTCGAAGTCTTTTGCAGTAAACATTGTTGGCGGCTGAACAGCCACCAAGTTTGTTTCAGGTAGAGACTTCTGGCTCGCCTGGTATAGATCCTGGAGGTGGTGAGGAGTGCGGCAGTTTCTGGACCAATGGCCAGTCATGCCGCATCTATGGCATTTATCCTCCCAGTTCTTCTTAGGAAGTGACACTTGCTCGGTGTTCTTTCGCTTCCAAGTGAAGTTTCGCTTTTCCTTATTGTTTTTGTTTGTCTGGGGAGCTGCACCTCTTGGTTGCTTCATTACAGCTTTCCCTTTGGTGTTTTTAGCCTTCCTCTTATTTTTCCACTTCTGGGGAGAAACGTGGTGGGCTTCAGGGATAAGGGCAGTGCCAGCTGGACGTAAGTTATGAGTTGCAAGCAGTAAGTCTCGATTCTGCTCTGCCCTAAGTAGGCATGAGATCAGATCGAAGAATTTCGTGAAATTACGTTCACGATACTGCTGCATGAGGATTGCATCTTTCTCGTGAAACGAGGTAAATGTCTTTTCCAACATGCGCTGTTCTGTCACTTCTTCACCGCATAACTTCAGGCATGATGTGATGTTATGAAGTGCAGAATTATACTCAGCGACAGACTTATAGTCCTGAAGTCTGAGGTTTTCCCACTTATAACTGGCACGCGGTAATATAACATCAATTTGATGTTTATACCGTGCTTCCAGCGCTGTCCACAGGTCCTTTGGGTCCTCAACCGTTAAGTATTCGGCCTTTAAGGTCTGATCTATATGTTTCCTAATGTAGATTATGGCTTTCACCTTATCTACATCGGATACAGTGGTTGGAGAGCTGCTGCTAGATGTATCAGAAGCTTCGGCCGCTGCTGGGGCCGATGAAGGAGCCAAAATGGACCCAAGGAGGGCCATCGAACGCAAGTGGAACTGCAGGTCCACTCGCCAACTCAGGTAATTCTTCCCTGCAGAGTCAAGGTTTTCGAAATTGACGCTTGCCAATTTAGCCATTTATCTACGCAATTTAAAATAAGCATGAATTAATATAAATTAAAATTCACGCATAAAGGAATAAACAAGTAAAAATGCGGGGATCGGCCAGATACCCAAAAAAAGTACACAGTCCAAAGTTTGTTTACAGTCCATAAAAGAAAAGAAAAATACAACTTCGGAAACCCAAGTTAGGTCCATATATCTGCATTTTGAACCTTCGTCTTCATATGCTGTTGCACCGAGCTTTGGCTTTTTATACAAATTTCCTCACTTACAAATTCTCTCAAAAGAAAATAAAAGTGCAAGGAATGTAAATAGGTATACAATGGCCGATCCCAAAAGACACATTTTTACTTATTTAAACATCCACACAGTTCTAAATATGCTACATGCATAAAAATAAACAACCACGCATATATCTCAAGCATAACATATGGTAAAGGAAACTAGAAAATATAATTATCTCGTAGACCACGTGAAAACGTCATACACCGTTAGGTTAGTTGACTAACGGCAGAGCGGTCTCAGGATCTTTAAGATAGCTATAATTTGAAAAATAGAATCCTAGTAAACCATAGATAATAATTGGCAAGAGCGATGTTTAAATAAATTTTTCAACATGGACTATATAAATTAATTGTGATTTTACAAAGTTTTCTCCGAGTTTAAATATGCCAATTTTATATCCCGTACAAATATTTCTCATATTTCAAATACCGAATTTATAAATTATTTTGTTGCTTCGGTCCAAAAAATAGTTTAATTATATGGGCTTGTGGCCCATTCCGCAGTTACGCATAATCATTTGCCTCTAAATTTTGGCTTCGGGCCAAATTAGAGTTTTAGCTTTTTTAAAAATAAATTTGTAATTTTATGGGCTTAAAGCCCAACTCGCTGAAATTATAACCCAATGGCCCGTAGGGTTTATTTTGTGAAAAACCCTAATCTCTAACCATCTGGTTAGAGATCAGCCGTCGTGCCCCTTCACCTTCTCCTCAATGGTGTAGGGAGGGAGGGAGAGCATTGCCGGAGCAAGATGCCTCCCCCACCCCTAAAATTGAAGGGAAAAGAGCCCCCCTTCCTCATTGGTGGGGTGGTTGATCGGCCGTGGAGGCGCCCCCTGCAGGGGGGGATCGGATGCAAGGCGCCCCCCTGCAGGGGGGTCGGCCGGGAGGTGCCCGTTAGACCCCATCCCAAGGGGGGGGGGTCGTTCCGGTTCTTCTTCCCGATGAGAAAAAAAAGAATTTCATGGCAATATGAAGAAATTAATTTGTAAAAACAAATTTTTCTTTGTATTATTTTAATTTTTACTTGTATGCAAACATGGTAAAAAAATTTATGTATAGTCCGTTGTAATCTACGGGAATAAGAAGTATACCTCTAGATCGATGATCTAGGGACGACCGTAGAAAAGATCCGTAGAAATAAAAATCCAAGCTCCCGAAAGCTTCGAGAATGCCGCAACGCTCCAAAGAATCGCCGCAGCAACCAAAGATTCCTTGCGCGTATGAGATCAATTTGGTGGGGATTTTAGGCTTGGATTCTTGCTCAAGGAAGAACACGTGCTGATAACGTGTTGGAAAGTGATAGGACTCAAGAGAGAGAGAGGCAAACTTTCTTAGCAAAATAATGAGTAACCATGGCACTAGGCCATGGTTCTCTATATATTCATGTAGAGAGGGGAGATGGAGGGCCTCAAGGAGACCAAGGGTCCCCATTACTCATAGTAATGGGGACCAATGAAGTGGGTAATGAAGGAGGGGAGGCCAAAGGCCTCCCTCATTCATTACAATTTCATATTTTTCTCCACCTTTGAAATTATCAACAAAATGGGATGAATTTCTGTAAATTAGGGAATTAGTCGACTAATGAAAAGTTCTGGTCGACTAATCAGTGCAGAATTCTGAAAACAGGGAAGAATATGAAACTAAACAAACTGAAAAACTTCATTAATAAAGCAAGAAGTAATACGCTGATAATGTCATACATAGGATTAACTAAAGGACAGTGAACACCACCAACCAAAAGCAAAATACATCCACCAAAGAACAACATAAAACACACTGACATCATACATGCTGACTAGACAACAACAACTTAACACTAAGTACCAAACAGAACCACTGAAGTACATCAACCAAAGCGCACAATTAAAAACTGTAGATAACTACAATTAGTCTACTAACTGATTTGCCTAGTCGACTAATAAGCAAAATCCTCCGAAATCGCTTCAAAATGGTGGACGAGGGTGCTGAGATGTGGAAGGGGAATAAAGGGACCAGTGTTCGAGGAGACTGAGGATGTGGGCCTGACTGTTGTGGATAGTCTCGAAGCCCTTGTTTATAGCATTGTTCATGTTCTCTAGGCGGGTTTCAAATCCGCTCAAGTGTTCCTGGATGCCTGAAAATCCCTTGTTAACATCCTTGTGCAAATTGTCAATTTGCATTTGGAGAGGGGCACAGTGAGGATGAGGATTGTTGGGACCAACACCAAAATGACGACGATGGAGAGAAGGTTTAGCAGGGTGATCATCTTCTTCATTTCTAGGAGGAGGAGGGGGTAATGTCATTCGGTTAAGAACCGACCGATCAAAGGTGATAGGAGGATATATGGAGACTTCACCAACTAGAGGGACATCGAAGTACCTGAAGATGCGAGTGATTGTGCAAGGGAGGTAAATGTGTGTTGTAACGGGTTTGATGAGTATACACATGTAAGCATAAGCCCAATTTACCTTTAATCCACCAACAATGGCTTAAAGGCAAAGTGCAAGGTGATTGCTAAGGTAAATTAGAGAGCCAGATTTTGGAAGGAGGTTGTAGGTAAGGATCTTGAAGATGAGACGCGGGGTTGGAAGTAATTCAATGGCACTCATTCCCACACGGAAATTCGGACTAAGTCGGGCAAGAACATTGGCATTATCCAGGGGAAAACCGAGATCGAAAACATGAGAGCGAGGGATACCTAGGGCTGCGGCAAAAGAAGTGTAATCAAGATGAATTTCATGGCCCTTGACAATGGTGTCTGTAACGACCGGTTTTAGCGATACGTAATTCGTTTTCCCTCTTGTGTTGTATATCCTTCTTCGTATCCGTTGTACGACGTTTCTGTCCCCGTACCCGTACCTGTATCCGTACCCGCATCCATTTCTTTTTCATACTTATTATTATTGTTATTATTATTATAATCCTTTTTGGTAATTATTTTAAATACATCTTCTTAAAAATTTGTTTTAAATTCCTAATGCAAAATTCAAATAACTTTTAAAGGTTTGAAAAACTTCCCATTTAAAATCCCATTTAAACCGAATTAATTAGCTCTTTTTTCCTCAATTAAACCTATTGATTATCAGTAATATTAATGATATTTCAAAACATTTCCTAATTTAAACCCTTACTAATAAAACTCTTGGACCCATTTGTTAGAACCATTAGGCCGCACCCATAGGTGCACTCATGCACCCTGCTGCACACACACAACTAGCAGCATGAAATATGAGAGAGAGAGGGGCTAGAAACAATATCAACCCTAAAACTATTAGTTTATTCACGTGCTGCCCTCTGTACACAGACCGACACACACCAAACTTATATAAAATAAACCCTAGTGAAGCTAAAAGACCCCATCACATGCTACTCAGCCTATAAGAACCCTAGGGGCAATTTTCTTTTCTTCACCCTACAAAACCACAGCCGCCTTTATTCCTTCCCCATGCAACGAACACTGCCCCATACCACGACCTTGCCATCGCACAGCCACACACGTCGCCTACCTCTCCCCCCGCTAACGCGAAGCCCACAGCCCTGCTTCACGGCAACGCCCCACGGCCATCTCCTCCCACATGAGCCTTATCTCTACAGTCTCTCCACCGCCCAGGTCCACTCGTAGCCCTCTCGCAATGCCGCAGACACCCACGCGACGGGTGCCCAGATCTGCTCTCCTCCACGCTGCAGACTCGCGCAACCGCAGCTTCATCCCTCCTATCCTCACACGTAGCTCCATGCCTAGCATGCAGCTGCCTCCCCTCGCCTCTGTCCCCAGCCTCCTTGCTTCCCCACGCGTGCACAGACCGTAGCCCCAGCTTCACGACTCACGCACGCGAGGCAGCCACCATCCACGCGTGACGCCGATGCCCTGCCCTTCTCTGTGGCCTCCCCCTATCGCAGATAGCCGTGTGAACCCTCGCTGCACTACCGGTTAGTAGATCTACCCTTAAACAACCTACAACCCACACCGTAATGTAGAGAACCTAATAAAAACAGACCGACTAGACGTGGTAGGAGCTTTTTAACGTCGTATGATCAAAAACAGCTTAATCTGATTTTGTGTTTTATCAAACCAGTGAACCGTCATCACCGTAGCATAGTACCCGTTGAGACATTTCCGACGACACCAAGAACGCCAAAAACAGGCAAGTATGCAAATTGATATGAATTTTTGAAGTCTGAGTGTTTTTGTGTCACTTTTACTTATTGATGTATAACTTGAAAACTATACGTGAAATGACGCATGAAAACGATGCCATGACAATCTGGACTAAATTTGTGACCCAACGGCATATCACACGATATACTTCAATTTTAAACAACAACAAAGAAAATTGGTTTCTGTAGCATATTCAACGAAAACTCATGTTCAACGTTATTTTAAGATTGTTGTAGATGTTGTTTAACCCACTCTTACTTGTGGAAAATGTTGTATAAACAAATTAATATTGATAACATTAAATTTCTGCAAGTCTTGAAATGTTTAACAAGTTGAGACATCGTGAAAATCGTGCGCCTCGAAGGCGAAATTGTGAATTCGTGATGTCGTGTGAGTCGACTAGGCTGGCTCGTGTTCCAGCACAAACTTGGGATGGGATTAGGGTTGAGTGGCCATTAGGCGTATGAAAGGGTCCTCTCTTCAAGAGCACCACCCGCATGCGGTGGGTTAGCGTCAATCACGGTAAGACCCGGAGAGAAGAATGACTTACTCATCACGACCTAAAGGCGAGAACCCTATGATAGATTGAACTATTGACATGAAACTTGCAACGCTAACGTGACCTCAGTAAATTGACATGCTAACGAAATCAAGCAAAAAACCTTACTTTATTTCTTGTAACTACTTAAAGCTGCATGTTAGGACGTCTCGTTTAATTTCCTCATAATTGCCATGTTTAATTTATTACAGTCATCTCTTTTAAATATTTAATGCTCTTAAATTCATATTGGTTGCATATCTTGTCTTGGGTTGCTAATCTTTTCTTAGACCCCTTACTGACATACATTCATGTTTTTTGGATGTATGTCAGATTCTGAGCTTGAGTACCCCAAGGATCTGTTCGTGACGCCCGACTTGGAGAGCCAAGAGTTCGCTCCTGACGCCGAGCCTCTTCCAGCGGAGGACTAGTGGACCCACACTTTACTGTTTTCCCTTAGTTAATTTCAGTTGTTGTTCGTTGATTAGTGTACGCTTAATTCCTGTTGCTACTTTAGCCCAGCTGTGGATTTGTTGTTTAATTTCGTGTACGAACTTTTATCTCTCGATGTGTCATTTATCTTTTAAATGTTTTCTGATTGTTCTGAAACGCAAATGCAAGGACCTCCCCTGTGTTTTTATCATAAACGCTTATTGGAATCGAGCTTCACCGCTCCAGTTCAAGCGGACCACGTAACGTTCTCGCTTCCGGTGTCTTTTGGGAATCGGGGTGTTACAGGTTTTAGTGGTGGCCCATGTAGGTCCTGCGACTGTGAAATTCAGAACAATGAGATCACTTTTCATTAGCCAAAACATTCAGAATTAGTTCATATGCAAAATTACTAAAATACCTTGTCTCAGCACGATAGGAAACCCAATACCAGGATACTCGGAAGAGTTAGTTAGACGCTCGTGCTCGTTAGTTAGACACTCTTGCCACAAATTAATATTATCATCTTGGGAGCCACCCTAGCGATTGGTCATCCAGCTCTGACCATATTAGATTTTGGAGTCGTTCGCTTAGATTTATCAAATCTAGGGCCCAACCAAACGTAGCGATCGTCGCCGTGCAAGTCGAACCTGAGACGCCTGCAATGAGTAGACTTTGAGGCGTAAGATATTCCAGATCCATAAGATCTCGATCTTGCTCCTCTATGAACCCTCACCTCGGCTTCCCTATAGCAGTCTAGTTCGTTGATGAACCTTAGTGCTAAACCTTAGTCGACTCAATGATTATTTCCCCCTGATTTTACTATTTCCTAATCATTTCACTTCCATGTTAGTGATCGTAGAAAGCCATCGTAGTGTATTCATGGAGTTACTTCTTAGTCATCCTTACGTTTCAATCGTCGAACCTATTCCTTGTCCTCGATTCACATAAACTCTTCAGGTCCACCATCCTTAACCGTGAACCTCCCCATTGCAGATCCATAGTCTTTTAAAAAAATATTTTCGATATTTCTTTTATTGAATTCTTTGCTAAGTTTAAAATCCTTTCGAAAACTTTTACTTAGATTTTCTACACTTCAGTCGACTTAAACCCAATCTTGATTATGAAACCCTTCTGATGCGATCTTTAGTTATTATCTTATAGCGATTTTTTAACATACATCTTCCGCACTTCTATTTTCATATAATATCGTATGGCTACTCTATTTTCCTCATGTAATGAACTTCTTTTTAAAACTTTATTTCTATTTCGCTAGTTCAAAATATCATCTCCTTTTCTAACTAATATAGTTCAAAACAGTCATTCATACGTACTTTTCAAATACTTTTCTAGGTTAAAAAGAACTTCAATATCTTGTGTATCAGTCTTATAATCATTGTCTTTATTTTTTTAAAAAGAGAGAAGAATTTTTTTTCCAAGCCCATTTCCATTTGCAAAACAGGCACTACATCACTATGCCCGTCACCTATTATTTGATTAATCATATTTTACGTTTTAACTTATACCGTATGCCCGCCATTTTACGTAAGTTATAATGATATTATTATTTTTACACATATCTTACCTTCCTAATTATTTAATTATTCATAAATATTTTATGTCACCCAACCAAAATAACCTCTTATCTATGCCACCCTGGAACCATCCATCACAACGTTAATTCGTTGCGTCTTCAAGCTCTAAATCCTACACTATTACTTAGTTATCACATTAGTGCTTATCATTGCTTAGGGAGACCATTACCATTGATTGTGGTGTTGTTCTGGTGCATGTGAATAAATAGTAGGTGTGGACCCGTGTGTGCGAATCTCTATATACCACCCATGTATGAGTGTGCTTATCCTTAGTATATTAGTATGGAGTGATTGTCTATTATGTCGTATGTGCATGTACGGTATTTTGTGATATATATGTATATAGTCGAGTATAGAGTAGTAAGTGTTATATTTATACTTAGACGAGTGATTAGCTATGTCACTATAAGAATATCTGTGCATATTAGGTTTGGTATTGGTTAGCTATTAGGAGTATATATACCTTAGTCGTATTTGTGAATGATTGTAATCATATACTAGTACAGTGTTATGCAAGTTAGGTGTATGATAATATGTGTACATGTAGTTGTGTGTGCAGATTTATTATGTGATCTATATATTAGTATGTCTGGCGTGTGCTCGTGTGTATATATGTATGTGGTTAGTTATAAGTGTATATATATATATATATATATATTGTGTTTTATGTATAGTATGATTATAATATTACCTCTACGGGATGATGTATGAACATGTGTATACCAGGAAGTATGCATAGTCGTATGTTTGCGACTTCGTATATATGGATGTATATGGTTTTATTATAATGTATGTATGTCCGGGATAGAACGACCTTAGTGTCTAAGTCTGCTCACCCCTATGTCGGCCTATTTAAGGAAGTCTGAGTACGGACTTAATCTTAAGGTGGGTATATCACGATGACCCTAGTGCTAGGAGTAAGGCTTGTATGAATCTATTTAAGGTATTACATGCATGTATATACGGGTAGTGATATGTATTATAATGTGTATATGGTAATATGCGGTATGTAAAAGTGATTGTACGATTGAAGTGTTAATAGACTAAGAATGATTGTATTCAAGTGATAGTGGTATGTTTAAGTGACATGTGATACTATATCATTATAGATAGTGAGTGTATAAGATACATGGTAATGCATTGTGTATTAGTAATAGTGTGAGTGTGCAAGATGACAGCACACTTACAGCTAGTAATTTGACGTGGTGGTGTAGTAAAGTGTTACTATTCACCGAGTATAAAATTGGTTGGATTGTATTTGTAGGATGATATTATATTAAATATGTTATGTTAATACGTAATTAGTAATGTGTGTATGTGTATTGTTACTACTATTAGCATGGACGTTGATTGGTATTCTCAGTAGTAATACTATTGGTGTTGATATTAGTATTAGAAATACTATTTGGATATGGCATGATAGTTATTTATGGTGTGTATATGTTAGAGGGGGAGATGCGAGCGTTACCCTTACGTTTTCCTCGTGTCTTAGCCGATAAGATTCCGAGGACGGAATCGTTCTTAAGGTGGGTAGGATGTAACGACCGGTTTTAGCGATACATAATTTGTTTTCCCTCTCGTGTTGTATATCCTTCTTCGTATCCTTTGTTTGACGTTTCTATCCTCGTATCCGTACCCGTACCCGCATCCATTTATTTTTCATACTTATTATTATTTTTATTATTATTATAATCCTTTTTGGTAATTATTTTAAATTAAAAATTTGTTTTAAATTCCTAATGCAAAATTCAAATTCGAAATTTAAACTTTTAAAGGTTTGAAAAACTTCCCATTTAAAATCCCATTTAAACCTAATTAATTAGATCTTTTTTCCTCAATTAAACCTATTGATTATCAGTACTATTAATGAGATTTCATAACATTTCCTAATTTAAACCCTTACTAATAAAACTCTTGGACCCATTTGTTAGAACCATTAGGCCGAACCCATAGGTGCACTCACGCACCCTGTTGCACACACACACAACTAGTAGCATGAAATAGGAGAGAGAGATGCTAGAAATAATATCAAACCCTAAAACTATTAGTTTATTCACGTGCTGCCCTCTGTACACAGACCCACACACACCAAACTTATATAAAATAAACCCTAGTGAAGCTAAAAGACCCCCTCACGTGCTACTCAGCCTATAAGAACCCTAGGGGCATTTTTCTTTTCTTCACCTTACAAAAACGCAGCCGCCTCTATTCCCTTCCCCACACAACGAACGCTGCCCCATACCACGGCCTTGCCATCGCCCAGCCACACACGTCGCCTACCTCTCCCCTTGCCAACGCGAAGCCCGCATCCCTACCTCACGGCAACGCCCCACGGCCATCTCCTCCTACGTGCGCCTTATCTCCGTAGCCTCTCCACCGCCCAGGTCCACTCGCATCCCTCTCGAAATGCCACAGACACCCACGTGAAGTGCGCCCAGATTTTCTCTCCTCCACGCCGCAGACTCACGCAACTGCAGCTTCATCCCTCATATCCTCGCGTGCAGCTCCACGCATAGCATGCAACGGCCTCCCCTCGCCTCTGTCCGCGGCCTTCTCGCTTCCCTACGTGTGCGCAGACCGTAGCCCCAACTTCACGGCTCACACACGCGAGGCAGCCACCATCCACGCACGACGCCATGCCCTACCCTTCTCCATGGCCTCCCCTTGTCGCAGACAGCTGTGCGAACCCGACGCAGCAGCCCCCACATGCACGAGAGCCGCAGACAGCCCCTCGCCCCCTCCCGAGGCTCAACGTCACTATTTGGCACCGTACGCGTTGCCGCTACCCATCGCTGCATCCCGATCCCTTGCTGCACTACCAGTTAGTAGATCTACTCTTAAACAACCTACAACCCACACCGTAATGTAGTGAACCTAATAAAAACAGACCGACTAGACGTCGTAGGAGCTTTTTAACGTCGTATGATCAAAACTATCTTAATCTGATTTTGTGTTTTATCAAACCAGTGAACCGTCATCACCGTAGAATAGTACCCGTTGAGACGTTTCCGACGACACCAAGAACGCCAAAAACAGGCAAGTATGCAAATTGATATGAATTTTTGAAGTCTGAGTGTTTTTGTGTCACTTTTACTGTATAACTTGAAAACCATATGTGAAATGACAAAGGAAAACGATGCCATGACATTCTGAACTAAATTTGTGACCCAACGGCATACACACGATATACTTCAATTTTAAATTACTACAAAGAAAATTGGTTTCTGTAGCATATTCAACGAAATCTCATGTTCAACGTTATTTTAAGATTGTTGTAAATGTTGTTTAACCCACTCTAACTTGTGGAAAATGTTGTATAAATGAATTAATATTGATAACATTATATCTCTGCAAGTCTTGAACTGTTTAAAAAGTTGAGACATCGTGAAAATCGTGTGCCTTGAAGGCAAAATCTTGAATTCGTGATGTCGTGTGAGTCGACTAGGCTGGCTCGTATTCCAGTACAAACTTGGGGTGGGGTTAGGGTTGAGCGGTCACTAGGCGTATGAAAGGGTCTTCTCTTCAAGAGCACCACCCGCATGCAGTGGGTTAGCGTCAATCACGGTAAGTCCCGGTGAGAAGAATGACTTACTCATCACGACCTAAAGGCGAGAACCCTATGATAGATGTGAACTACTGACATGAAACTTGCAACGCTAACATGACCTCAGTAAATTGACATGCTAACGAAATCAAGCAAAAAACCTTACTTTATTTCTTGTAACTACTTAGAACTGCATGTTAGGACGTCTCGTTTTATTTCCTCATAATTGTCATGTTTAATTTATTACATTCATCTCTTTTAAATATTTAATGTCTCTTAAATTCATATCGTTTGTATATCTTGTCTTGGGTTGCTAATCTTTTCTTGCAGACCCCTTGCTGACATACATTCATGTTTTTTGGATGTATGTCAGATTCTGAGCTTGAGTACCCCGAGGATCTGTTCGTGACGCCCGACTTGGAGAGCCAAGAGTTCGCCCCTGACGCCGAGCCTCTTCCAGCGGAGGACTAGTGGACCCACACTTTACTGTTTCCCTTAGTTAATTTCAGTTGTTGTTCGTTGATTAGTGTATGTTTAATTCCTGTTGCTACTTTAGCCCAGCTGTGGATTTGTTGTTTAATTTCGTGTACGAACTTTTATCTCTGGATGTGTCATTTATCTTTTAAATGTTTTCTGATTGTTCTGACGCAAATGCAAGGACCTCCCCTGTGTTTTTATCACAGCCGGTTATTGGACTCGAGCTTCATCGCTCCAGTTCAAGCGGACCACGTAACGTTCTCGCTTCCGGTGTCTTTTGGGAAGCGGGGCGTTACAGTGTCAAAGAAGACATTACCATCAGCGTAGTGACCTCCATGTTGGCATAGAACTCTTTAACTAGGCTAGGATAGTAAGGAACATTGTTGATACAATTCCACAGATTGAGGAGTGCGGCATCATCAAGAAGATTGAAAACGTCTTATTGAATAACTTCAACGTCATTGAAATCGATGAATCGTTCCGGATAGAAAGGGGTATTGGCCATGGAGTCAAATTTGGCGCGGGCTTCATCTGAGTTGAAGATCAAAGGCCGGCAGTCTGATGGGTTTGGGCGACGAGAGGAGGAGGATGCCATTTGAAATTGGTGTCTAAAGATTGAAGAACGTTTAGACCGAGAAGAAAGTGGTTTTCGCATGGTAGAAATGGAGAGGAGGCCATTGATTTAAATAGAGAAAAATTTGAGGGAATTTCGAAATTTGAAAACAAAAACTGAATTGGAATCAATTGATAACTTCCCTTAACTTCTTTGGAGGTTGAAGAACTGATTAGTGCGAAAAACGGTGGAAGAGAACGGTCAAAATCGCAGTTCTGTGAAAAACTGAAAATTTCTGGTTGACTAGTCGAAACGTCTAGTCGACTAATCGATGCACAGAAAATATTGTAAAGAGAAGATGCGAACTATGAAATTTGTTTAACTCATATAACCGGTCAAACAAGAGTACAAAGGACCTGACTTCTGTCATAGGGATAGGGATATGTTGTACTTTAATTTGACTGTGAAAAAGCTCCTTTCCAAGAAGCCTTGTACTTTGGGTCAATTTGTTTTTGGAGGGAAAACTCAAAAGGTGAGAGTTTTTGTTGTTAGTGATTTCAAAAAGACTGTTGACCGACCAGATTAATTAAATAATATATATATATATATATATATATATATATATATATATATATATATATATATATATATATATATATATATGAGATATAGGAATATATAGCGGCCTAATCGACCAGAACTATTTTCTAGTCGACTAAGAAAAATATAAAATAATTTTGAAAATTCCAAAAAAATTATATATTGATATTAACATAATATTTAACTATAATCTATAATCAAAATTCCGATTCACTAACTATACCAAGTTCTCTTCTAAGTTTTAGAAAAGTCTCTTCTTTAAGAGGCTTGTCAGGATATCGATAATTTGATTCTTAGTGTCTATATACTTAAGAATAATATCACCTTTTTGGATACGATCATCCAAGAAATGGTGACGTATATCTATGTGCTCAGTACATGCATGATGTATCGGATTTTTGGATAAATTAATGGAACTACTGTTGTCACACATTATTGGACATGTGTTACATTTAATACTATAATCTAATATAGTTTGTTTCATCTATAAAATCTGTGTAGATGCTTAACCAGCAGCAATATATTTCACTTTGGTAGTAGATAAAGAAACAGAATTTTGTTTCTTACTAAACCAAGAAACTAATGCATATCCCAAAAAGTGACAAGTTCCACTTGTACTTTTACGATCAGTTTTGCAACCAGCAAAATCTGTGTCACTATATGAAATCAAATCAAATGAATTTGATTTTGGGTAAAATAAACCAAAATTAGATGTGTGTTTGATATACCTAATTATCCTTTTGACAGCAGTCAAATGTGATAACTTAGGATCAGACTGATATCTAGCACATATACAAACAGAAAACGTAATATCTGGTCTACTTGCTGTAAGATAAAGTAATGATCCAATCATACCTCGATACAATGTTTGAACAATGTTCTTACCAGTTGGATCTTTATCAAGATTTGATGATGTACCCATGGAAGTACGTTTTTCTGCAGAATTCTCTAATCCAAACCTTTTGATGAGTTCCTTTGTATATTTACTTTGGTGTATAAATATACCTTCCTTCATTCGCTTGATTTGAAATCCAAGGAAATATGTTAATTCACTTATGTGACTCATCCCAAATTCATTCTGTATTTCCTTAGAAAATTCTTGATAAAGAGAATCATTAATAGAACCAAAAATTATATCATCAACATATATTTTTGTAATGATAACATCAGAATCTATATGTTTGGTAAATAAAGTAGAATCTATTTTTCCAATAGAATAACCAGATTTTAACAGAAAATTTTTCAATCTTTCATACCAAGCACGCGGTGCTTGTTTTAATCCATATAATGCTTTCTTCAACTTGAAAACATGATTATCCAAACTTTCATGTTGAAATCCTGGTGGTTGTTCTACATGGACTTCTTCTTTTATAATACCATTAAGAAATACACTTTTAACATCCATTTGATATAACTTGAAATCTTTGTAACATGCATATTGCTAAAAGCATTCTAATAGATTCTAATCTTGCTATAGGAGCATAGGTTTCATCATAATCGATGCATTCTTCCTGATTATAACCTTGTGCAACTAATCTAGCCTTATTTCTAACTACTTGAACAGATTCATCCAATTTATTCTTAAATACTCATTTTGTTACTATAATAGGATGATCTGAAGGTCTAGGTACTAATTCCCATACATCATTCCTTTTGAATTGATTAAGCTCTTCCTGCATTGCTATAATCCATGAACTATCTTTACATGCTTCAATAATATTCTTTGGTTCAATGGATGATATAAATGCACTATTAGTCATTTGTTTTATTTGAGATCTAGTTCTTACTCTATCAGTAATATCTCCAATAACTAGATCATGTGGATGATTAGGAACTTCAACAAATGCTTTAGGAAGACTTGTATTTTCAGTAATAATTTCAGGAATGGAATTAGTAGAATCATCGTCATCTAACTTAGTGTTTTCTAAAGAACTAGTGATAGGAATAGAATCTTCTTCATCTAAATGTGTGATAGGTGTAAAATTCTCATCAAAACTTACATGAAGAGATTCCTCAATACATAAGGTTCTTTTATTATAAATCCTATATGCTTTACTACTTGTAGAATATCCTACAAAAATACCTTCGTCTGATTTAGAATCAAACTTATCTAGTGAATCCTTAGTGTTAAGGATAAAGTATTTAACCAAATATTTTAAAATAAGACACACGATGTATACGATCATAAAGCAATTCAAAACAAGTTTTATTCATTTGTGGTCTTACCAAAATTCTATTCAAAACATAACATGCAGCAGCAACAGCTTCTGCCCAAAAGTATTTTGGTAAATAACTATCACATAACATGGTTCTAGCACATTTTTGTAAGTTCTATTTTTCCTTTCAACTACACCATTTTGTGGTGCGGCTCGAGGAAAAGGGAAGTTATGTGTTATACCATGTTTATTACAAAATTTTGTAAATAATTCATTTTCAAACTCGCCTCCATGATCACTACGAATAGTAATAATGGATGAAGATTTTAAATTTTGAATTCTTTTACAAAAAATTGTAAATTCTTCAAATGCATCATTCTTATTCTTTAAAAATAATACCCATGTATATCTAGAAAAATCATCAACAATTACAAATGCATACTTATTACAATTCAAATAGGCTACTCTAGAAGGACCAAATAAATCCAAATGTAAAAGTTCAAGTGGTCTTTTTGTAGAAATAGCAGCTTTCAATTTAAAAGAGAATTTATGCGCTTTACCTTGTTGACATGCATCACAAAATTGTGTATGAGTAAAAGATATATTAGGAATACCAGAAACTAACTTTTGTTTTGAAATACGTACTAAATGCTTAAAGTTAGTATGTCCAAAACGTTTTTGCCGTAATAATGTGTTATCTGTGGATGCTAATAAACAATGATTATTTGAAGATATTTTCATGCATAGTATATATATTATTCTTACGATTACCTTGGAATAAAATATTAGACATATCTAAATCATATATAATGCATGAATTCTTTTCGAAAACTATTTTAAAATCTTTATCGCATAATTGAGAAATGGATAAGAGATTATGTTTCAAACCTTCAACGAGGAGCACGTTTTCGATATTGGCTTAGTTGGATCACCAACTGTTCCGATGCCAATCACTTTACCTTTGTTGTTATCACCAAAAGTAACAGTGCCACCATCTTTGAATTGTACGGTTGACAGAAGTTTGATGTTCCCGGTCATGTGTTTAGAACATCCACTATCTAATATCCATCTTTCTTTTATGGGTACCTGAAAGATAAACAATAAATATTGGTACCCTTTTTATATGGGTCTTTGGGATTAGTCCTTAGGAAACCAAACCCAAGTGGAATTTGGTTTCTTTAAATAATTTGGAGAAAGAATAATATTTTTCATAAAGTGAGAAACATATATATCCTTGTCCTATAAATAAATATCTTTAGGAACCCAAATATTATGCATAATTGTTTTCTTAGAAGATTTAAGAAAATTTATCTTCTTTGGAATATGAATAGTAACCTTTTTCATATATTAGAATAGTTAATTTTCTTAGCATTGATAAATACATGCTTTTTCTTTTCTAAAACAACATTACCAAGAATATTGGATTTGGGAGTATTCTTATACCCCAAACCTTGTCTATGATTAGCATGATGTTGTATTCTAAGTAAATTATCAAGATTATTCTTTCCTTTATTAAACTTACTAATGTTAGAAGACATATCATCATATTTCATTTTTAGAGAAGAAATACCATTATCTAAAATGGAAATACGTGAAAACATATTTTGATGCTCAGATTTGAGAATCTCATTTTCATGCAGCAATTTATCACTTTGAGAAGATAATGTTTCCTTCTCAATTTTTAGACTGTCTAATGAAGAGGATGAAGAGGTTAGTCCTTGATGAGAAAGAACTAATGCCTTATGTTGAGAATTCAGTTTCTTGAATCTCGTATAAAATTCATTAAAGGCATCAAGTAGTTCTTCATTATCTAAAGTACTTACCTCATTATCACTTTGTGCCATAAAACACATATGTGCATTTTCTTCCCTAGATTGGTCGTTGACTTCTTCTTCATCATCTAAAGATAAAGAGTCCTATGTTGCTGCTAGTGCCTTCTTTTTCTTTTCGAACTTCTTGTCCTTTCTGAAGTTGTTGAATGTCCTTTCTTTAGGTTTAAGAAATGGACAATCCTTTTTCATGTGTCCTGGCCTGTTGCATTGAAAACACAAAGAAGCATCAGTAGTTTTAGGCTTAAAACTTTTAAACTTACCTCTTCGTAGAAACTTCTTGAAGTTTCTAGTTATTAGTGCCATGTCTTCATCGTCCATGTCTAAATCATCGGTGTCTGATGAAGTGGCGAAGGTAAGAGTTTTCTTCTTTGTATCTGCTTGTTCTTTGCGATCTTGAAGTTGTACTTCGTAGGCCATCAAATTTTCAACGAGGCTTTCAATGGCGAGTGTTGATAAGTCATTGGCTTCTTCTATTGCTGTGGTCTTTTTTTCCATTCTGATGTCAAGGCACGAAGGATCTTCTGTACTTGTTCAGTTTGAGAGTAGGTTTTGCCAAGGGCAATTAAGAAGTTGATAATGTCGGTGAAACGAGTGATCATTTCTCCAATTGGTTCATTCTCCTTCATTCTGAATAACTCAAACCTGTGAACAAGAACAGAGATTTTAGTTTCCTTAACTTTATTAGTTCCTTCATGTAAGGACCGTCTACCTTGCAATACTAACAACAAACACTCTAGAGGGGGTGAATAGAGTAATGGCAATAAATTGTGCAATTAAAATTAAGCTTGCAAATGCGGAATAATAAGTGCAAGAGGAATTAATCAACACAATCAATCCAAACGCAAACACAAGAATTACCCTGGTTCCCCAAACTTGGGTACGTCCAGCCACACCAATATCCACTATAATTCTCACACAGAGAAGTGAATACAATCTCACACAGAGATATCTCACACAGAGGATTTGGATTCTCACACAGAGAAATCCTCACTCTCACACAGAGAGACCTCACACAGAGGATTTAGGATTCTCACACAGAGAAATCCTTGCTTTCACACAGAAAGACTTTTGCTCTCACACAGAGAGACTCAAACTCTCACACAGAAAGATCTCAACCAACCCTCACACAGAAGGTTATACTCTCACACAGAGAGTAACTAGCTCTCACACAGAAAGCTAGGGTTTCAGTGAAATAACAAAGTAAAACAAATACTCTTACCTATGCCTGGAGATGAACTTACTCATAAATGAATGCACGGCATGGAAGAGGATCTCCAAGTGATGAGATTGGATTGAAAGCACTTGGATGAATTCCCTTGAGCTGGACTTCAATGCATGAAGAGGAATGAGAGCTCAGAATGAGGGAATTGAGAGAGTTTATAAGTGGCTTATAGATCTCTTGAGATTTTCAATAGCATCAAGAAGTTCTAGAGATATCAGCACACCCATATATATAGGTACCCTATATCAACCCTTAAAACCCAAGAAAACAGCCATCAGCCCAAAGCTGCAACGGCTAGAAACTGGGCAAAATGACACCAACACTCCACTGATAGTCGAAAGACAGTCGACTGATCAACGGCTAGAAAATATCCAACGGCTATAATCTGAGCCAGGACAGTCGACTGAAGAAGACAATACAGTCGACTAAAAATAGGACAGGTGCCCGTAAAACCTTCTGCAGGCGACTGCTGCAGGGGATAGAATAAAACAGAGAGCTGTACTCTTTCTCCAGATAAGCATACATGCAGCTGATGTCAATAATATAGTCGACTGTCTTATAGTCAGGCGACTGTAATACCTTCATCAGTTGACTGCTGTATAAGATGGAGAAAAGATAGAGAGATGCAGAGAATGCACTTACGCTACTCAGACGACTGTTGGCCAATTCCCAGGCGATTGTAAATCTACAGACGACTGTAAATCGAGTAGAAGTTGACTATGCGTAAAGCTCAAGTTTGAGTCAATTGAAAAGTTGACTTGAGCTGTGCATATCAGTCGACTGTAGAAGGATCGACAGGTGACTGGAAATCACCTAGTCGACTGTAAACTCTTCATCAGGCGACTGATGGAAAGCTAGAGACTCCAAATGAGTCTTTGGACAGAGTGAACCTAATTGGTTGGATTCTATGATAATCCTAAGACTCACGAAGATGGTTAAATGCATATGCATGAATGAGTAAAGCATCTAACAAGGTATTACATTAACCTAGACTCAAAGAGAGAGAAAGCAATAAAGTAAATATTACATGGATTACATTGCTTTCCTTAGAGTCTAAGTCTTCAATCTTGATGCCTTGATTCTCCCCATCATCTCCAAGCTTTGGCACTCCTTGAGTCCAAGCTTTGGCCCTTCTCCACTTGATGTCCATCCTTGCACCAAGTGATTAGTCTCCAAGAAAGATATTCTAGGAATGAAACTGTGAGACTAAAACATGAAAGTTATTAGCAACAACATAATGTTGTGATCATCATCAAAATAAGATTGGTATGAAACACCAATACTCAACAATCTCCCCCTTTTTGATGATGACACACATTATGTAAAACACAAAGAATTAAAGCACAATGCTAATGTGCTCCCCCTACTTATATGCACCAATTATACAATGAGCTACACAATAGTAAATACTCATTCTACCAAATAAGATCATGGTGACATATAATAGGCATGTATAACATAAACAAATTGTAATGGACAATATCATGCAAACATGAATGGTTTATCTAATCCCATAAATCTCTCTCCATATGCATATGTATATAACTCTCCCCTATATGGTTACATAATGCATATAACTCTCCCCTTGACATCGCCGAAAAGGTGGACATCAACAATATCCCCATTTGTCATCTTAACCAAGATGTAACAATATGCAAGAATAAAGGAGATGTATGATACCAAATTAAAATTTTTAGTAGGTATCAATTCACTATCCCATGCTCCCCCTAGATCATAGAAATGGTCAAACTTTGACTTCTAGGATCTAATACCAATTATAAAGAAGGAAATTAACAATCTCTAACAATTGAGTTAAATACCAATTGTAGAAAAAGAAACTTGGAAATTAATCATCTTTATCAATTGATATACAAATAATGGAGCCATGGGCCTAAAGTGTATCAAAGCAATAGATATGGAAGCACATTTCTTCGTTGGATTTGAGCCACGCCTCTACTTATTCATCACTAGATCTTGAGGAGATTGATGAAGAAGCATCAAAAGTCGCGAAGCACATGTGAGCTCGCTCCTTATCATCCTCTTCTTCATCACTTGAAGTGTCCTCATCGGAGTCATCAAATGTGCCGACAAGTCCCTTCTTTTGATTCTTGAATTTGGACTTGCCTTTCCAATGCTTCTTCCCTTTCCCTTTGTAATTTTCTTTGTCGGGCTTGTAAGGGCATTCGGTAGAAAGATGACCTTTTTCTCTATAATTGAAACAAATAGAATTGTTAGACTTGGAGGCAAACTTTGACAAAGATTTACCTTGCTTGTCCTTAAGAAAAGACTTGAATTGCTTGAATTGCTTGGCAAGCTCGATGTAATCATCATCGCTAACATCATCATCTTCTTCATCTTCACTCGGAGCTTCCTGATGGAACTTCTTTCTCCACTTGATTGGCTCCTTCTCGGCATGGAATGCAACCCCCTTTTGCTTCTCGGGCTTCGTTGGTTGTATCTCTTTCTTATGTTGAAGCTTTACTTCATATGCCATGAGATTTCCAATGCACTCCTCAACGGTGTATTTGGAAAAGTCATTTGACTCCAAAATCCCATTGGCCTTTGACTCCCATTGAGATGTGAGCGAGTCAATGATCTTCTCCACTCGATCCTCTTGGGAAATCACCTTCCCAAGTCTTTCCAAAGCGTTCACGATTTCTGTGAACCTTGTGAACATCTCTAAAATGTTTTCACCTTCCTGCATCTTAAACAACTCATATTTAGATCTAAATACACATTGTCTAGATTTCTTTACCTTCAAAGTATGAGAAATCTCCAATGTATGCCAAATTTTGTTGGCCGTTTTGCACATGGAGATGCGGTTGAACTCATTTGAAGTGAGGGCGCAATAGAATGCATTCATAGCCCTCGCATTAAATTTGATCAAGTCCTTCTCCGCTTTTGTTCTCAAAGCCGCGGGTGTAGTAGGCTTCTCAAATGGTGACTCTGTGATGTCCTAAAGGTCTTGACCCTCCAAGTAGATCATCATCTTGATCTTCCAACTAGGGTAGTTGGTTCCGTTGAAGAGCGGGGGTCGAACTGTTGATAGACCTTCTTCATGAGACATGGATGATGCGTTGTATGCCATCGTTGTTGTACGCTTCAACCTCGCTCTGATACCAATTGTCAGGACAGTCTACCTAGCAATACTAATAAGAAACACTCTAGAGGGGGTGAATAGAGTAATGGCAATAAATTGTGTAATTAAACTTAAGCTTGCAAATGCGAAATAATAAGTGCAAGAGGAATTAATCAACACAATCAATACAAACGCAAACACAAGAATTACCCTGGTTCCCCAAACTTGGGTACGTCCAGCCACACCAATATCCACTATAATTCTCACACAGAGAAGTGAATACAATCTCACACAGAGATACCTCACACAGAGGATTTGGATTCTCACACAGAGAAATCCTCACTCTCACACAGAGAGACCTCACATAGAGGATTTAGGATTCTCACACAGAGAAAGACTTTTGCTCTCACACAGAAAGACTTTTGCTCTCACACAGAGAGACTCAAACTCTCATACAGAGAGATCTCAACCAACCCTCACACAGAAGGTTGTACTCTCACACATAGAGTAACTAGCTCTCACACAGAAAGCTAGGGTTTCAGTGAAATAACAAAGTAAAACAAATACTCTTACCTATCCCTTGAGATGAACTTACTCATAAATAAATGCACGGCATGGAAGAGGATCTCCAAGTGATGAGATTGGATTGAAAGCACTTGGATGAATTCCCTTGAGCTGGACTTCAATGCATGAAGAGGAATGAGAGCTCAGAATGAGGGAATTGAGAGAGTTTATAAGTGGCTTATAGATCTCTT